>JAWNOV010000132.1:0-181906 GCA_035045575.1 Drosophila falleni
TTATATCGCCGTCTCTCCATAGATTTTAATAAATGCAAATAAAAAGTAAATAAAATGTAATAAATATTTTTCGTCTTTTCCTCACTTTATTATCTTAATTAAAGAATTTATATTATCTCTAAAGCTACTGGATTAAACTTTAAGCTTCGTATTAATGAATTGTAGTTATATTCATTAGCTTTCAAAAAAAGTAAAGCTTTAATAAATCAGTTTTGGCATTCTCGTGTAATGATGACAAATGTGGGCGCACCCCTGAAAAAAGTATTAAAAAAAGTTAAATTTTAAAAAATTAAAAAAAAAAAATTTAAAAATGTTTTTGTCCTATATCTATGAAAAAAAGTGGGTTTGGTTCTTGTAATTGCCAAAAAGTTAAATTTTGTTGCCGAGTGTTATGGAAGATTTTTGTTATAATTTTCGGGCATGTTATCACTATTGTAAGTGAAATAATATGTGGATTTGAATAAATATTGATATTCTTTTACAATTTTAAGGATATAAAGTAATTTTATTTTTTTAATTTCAATTTATTTTCTTACGATATCGTGGGCTCGTCATATGAGAGAGATCTAATAAGATAGCACATACTGGAGGATCTATGTCTAATCCAAAAATGTTTGTCGTAAGTTATGCAAATATTGATTCTAGCATTGCCATTCGTAAAATTCCTGTTTGTCTCTGGAATATTGTAAAATGTAAAAACTACGGTAAGAAACCGCAATTCAAGTCCACACAATGAGAACTTTATGATGACCATAAAGCAAACATTCTTAGACGTCTAGTTCTACAAAAACGAGCCGAGTCATTCGTTGGTTGGTACAATAAGAGTCAAGACGTATCTAAAGATCTCTTAAGATGTCGAAATTCTTGCAAAATTCGTTGCTTAATCCAAAAACACGCTATCAACTTCTGGCAACCATCATAGGTAAGTTTTCACTTCCGAAAATTATTTGTACTCGTCTAATTTGATTTGATTTTTTAACTAGTTAACATTATAACCTTTGGACATGGCGTTGGTATAGGCTGGTTGTCGCCAACCCTAACCAAAATACAAAGTCCCGACTCTCCGTTGGACTTTCAAGTAACAATCGATGAGATTTCTTGGCTGGGTTCGATGCTCGGCTTGGGAAGTCTATGTGGCAATCTGACGATAGCATTTCTTTTAGAACGCATGGGTAGGAAATTTTGCATTTATTTACTAGCAGGGCCCTATGCAGTAAGTATTGAAAATATTTAATTAGCATAGCGGTTTGCTTATCAAAGTTTAATTTAAGTGCCTTTGGATACTCACGTATTGCGCCTCAAATGTGGGATTTTTGTATGCTGCACGATTTCTCTGCGGATTTACCGGAGGTGCTTGCTATGTGGTTCTTCCAATCTACATTAGTGAAGTCGCCGATAGCAGGTAATAAATTGTTTAATGAGTTGAATTGTTTTTAATTGTGGTAATTTCGATTCTGTTTAGCATACGTGGATCTTTGACTTCCATGATGATGCTATCTGTCAATTTGGGTATACTCGTTGGCTATATAATGAGCACTTATCTGGCATATCACGTCGTACCATTTCTAGCCATAATACTGCCAATAGCCTACTTTGCAGCAAACTTCTTTTTGCCCGAAACTGCACCGTATCTGTTAAAGAAAAATCGTCTTATTGCTGCTGAAGCCTCCTTCAAATACTATCAAAATCAGAGAGTCGACACGGAGGAGGCTTCCAAAGCGAGTTTTGAGGAACTGCGGTTGGCAGTGGATGCTCAAAAAGTTCAAAATAAAATAGCGTTGACTTACAGGGACTTAAGTAAGTGATCGGTATGATGAAATTTATTTTAATATTAATATCTTTATCCTATATCCGAAATAGTTACCAGGTCCGCGTTAAAAGCCTTAGCCGCATCTCTTGTGCTATCCTTAGGCTATCAGTGCAGCGGCATATTTAGCTTTATCAACTATATGTCGGATATATTCAAGGCATCTGGTGTACTTTTAGATGTCAATACTTGCACTATAATTACAGGCGTGGTTCAGATTGTGGGCGTATATACATCAACCATATTCGTTGATACTCTGGGACGTCGTATTCTGATGTTGATCTCTACTTTAGGCGTTGGATTGAGTTGTATTGCCTTTGGTTTCTTCACTTACTATGCTCAAATCTATGATCTTAGCCATCTAAGCTGGTTGCCTTTGGTGTTGATGATGATCATCATTTATGTCGGCAATATTGGGCTTATTGGTTGCTTCTTTGTTGTGCTAGTAGAGCTCTTTCCGGTCAAGGTAAGAAATTCTCACATAATAATATTTAACTTGGCTTAATTAATTTATTACTTAATTACGTATTTAATTAGTTTAATTGATATATATATGTCAATCCATCACAATTAACTTTACTTCTGTTCTCTCTTATCGTTCTAGATTCGTTCAATTGGTACCTCCATATCTGTAGTATGCCTCAGTCTTCTGATCTTTTGCACCCTGAAGCTGTTTCCATTAATGCTGCATTATTGGGGAATCTCAGTGACAATGTGGTTTTCGGCTGCTTCCAGTCTTCTCACCTTTGTTTATTTTTTGTTGTTTTTGCAGGAGACTAAAGGCAAGTCTATGGTGGAAGACTAAGACCTCACAGTGTTTGTTTTGATATAATAAATTAAATCTTCTAGCTAAACCAATGCTCACAACTTTAATTACGTGTTATTTAGTGTCTTTATATGGTTTTATCTACTGTTAGGTAAAAGATATAAACGCTTTTCCAGTCTAGACGCATCTGTATTTCAGCTCGCGAGTTCTTAAGCTTTTCGTCAGTCGAGGCATGAGGTATACGACACCGCTTCATCATGAAGTTAAGCATTTTTGAGAATTCGAATTGTTTGTTAAATCGCAGAAATCGTTATCAGTTCCTGGCAACGTTTCTAGGTATGAATATACTTTAAATACATTGAGTTATCATTTGATCCTTGAATGGGTTTCATTATTTTCCAGTGAATATTTCAACCTTTGCCCATGGCATAGGCATTGGCTGGATGTCGCCTGTGATGAGGGACCTTCAATCTCCAGACTCTCCGCTTAACTTTGCAGTGTTTGTGGAAGAAATATCCTGGATTGGTTCATTGTTGGGCATTGGCAGCATCATTGGTAACTTGTTGGCTGGTTTTCTACAAGATCGCATAGGACGAAAGCCGGTTTTGTATGCCCTGGCGATACCTTATGTGGTAAGTTAATGAAGGGTGTCTTTTAAAGCCTTAACTTAATAATTTAATCCCTTAGTTCTTTTGGTTGTTGTCCTACTTTGCACAAAGTGTCGAATACCTTTACTTGGGTCGTCTCTTAGCTGGCATCACTGGCGGCGGTGGTTACATCGTTCTTCCCATTTTCATAAGCGAAATCTCCGATGCCAAGTGCGTAGTATTCCCTCCAATAAACAATTAGAATAACCTTTATTTTCAATAGAATTCGAGGACGTCTTGGTTCCATGGTCATGCTCTCTGTCAATACAGGTGTAATGGTGGGTTACATAATATCCACAAGCGTTGGATACTTTACAGCTCCATTTTGCATTATCCCATTGCCCATTTGTTATTTGATTGGCAACCTTTTTCTACCCGAGACACCATTTTATCTGATAACAAAGGGTAAATTTGGAGCAGCTGAAAAGTCATTTAGATTCTATAAGAATATCAAAGAGAATGACAATAATTCAATGATTGAGTTCGAGGATATTAAAATGAAGATGTGCAAGGAACAGGCGCTTAAGGTTGAATCATTTAATTACAAGGATTTTAGTAAGTAAATGTCAAGTCACAAAAATCTATCCTAGACTTATTATTTTATTTTCTTCTAGTCACCAAATCAGCATTCAATGGTTATGCCACATCGACGGTCCTTCTCATATGTAATCAATTCACTGGCACCTTCTGCTTGACCACCTATATGACGGACATCTTCGAGATCTCCCATACAACGTTGGACGTGGGCATGTGCACCATTGTGATTGGAGTTGTTCAGATTATTGGCACAATTACGACAATCTTGCTGTGCGATCGATACGGTCGTAAGATCCTTCTAATGCTTTCTTCTTTCGGAGCGAGTATCTGCTTGGCTGCCTTTGGTTTTTATATTTACTTCGCGGAGCGTTATGATCTCTCAGCAGTTGATTGGTTACCCTTGGTATTACTAGCACTGGAGATATTCCTTTGCCATATTGGTCTGGTGGGGATTTTCTTTGTGGTGCTGGTTGAGGCGATGCCAGCTCGGGTAAGTCTACATATCTATTTAACTGATTAACTTATTAATCAAATTTATAATCCGTTCATCTAGATACGCTCTGTGGCAACTTCCACATTTATTGTCATCCTCAGTGTCTCTGTTTTTTTGACATTGAAAATCTTTCCACTCTGTATAAGTTATTGGGGTCTTGCGATAACCATGTGGGCCGCAAGTGGTGTTGGACTCTTTGGCTTTATATACTTTAGTTTGTTTTTCATTGAGACAAAGGGCAAATCAATGCTTGATAATTAATGTGATCTTACCTTTTTAGTAGTGTAAAGTAGGAAACAAATCAACCAATTACAATTACATATTAATAAAGAACTTCTATACAGAGTAGGCCATTAAAAGCTGACTCCTGTGAAAACGCTATAGCTTTTGACTGTGCTGACCGATCGACAAATGTTAAACCGCGTTGAAAGCATCGTTCGAAGGCAATTAATGGGATGGAACATTCCACTCCAAAAAAAAAACGAGCCAAAATTATTCAGCTTTACATTCAAAAAAAGTTCCTAATTTTTTTGACTCAGCATCCGATTCGCCATAAAAATGGAGTGAAAAGTGCTCCAGTTAAGATCACAATTATGCGCAAATGTTGTGAGCACCGGTAATCTTAGTAATACCAGTCTTGCATCTGGACAACAAACAGGATGCTCCGATGAAATCATTGCAGCCGGACGAGTCAGTATTGAGGAGACTCCAACGACATTCAGTTCTCGCCAGAAACAATCATTTTATTGAAACCATTGTTCCCCGGGCGGTTGATATCAAAAAAGTGTGGATTTTGATGGCCTTTGGAATTACCAGATTTGACGTTTCAACACTTTTATTAGTGGGATTATTTGTAATCCAAGGTATACACTACTTATTCAAAGACAACTAAAAGTCAACATTCGATTTGAAATAGCCGCCATATCGTCAGAAATATTGGTCAATGTCATGGAAAATACTGAAAAAAGAATGCATTTTGCTATCAAAGCATTTTGCTATTGTTAACGCGATATCTATTTTTAATATTAGCTGGAACCTTGAACCATACTAAATAAATTTTCAAACGGTGAAAAAATATGTGTTTTAGTTATGTTTTTCTATTATAAATCACATGGGTCAGCTCTAAATGGTTTACCCTGTATGTCTGACTATTAACTTCCTAAGCGCTTTCTTGTGTTCTTTCATTGTAAAGTTTGCGATATTTAGAAAACTATATAGTACATTTCATAGATTGGATGTGATTTTTATCTAAAATCATTCTCGAGGTGATAGTATTCAAGAAAAATAAAAGTGCTTCCAAGTTTCTCAGCAGAGAATCTCTGAAACAGAGTGTGACGCTATAGTGATACTAACTTGCAACGTAATTCTTATTACAATGCTACTGTTCAGTTGGCGATTTGGTAGATAATGACGTATGCAAATTTTGTATATAGAACTGGCTACTAGAATTTCATCAGAGATCTTTCTAGGTTTACATAAGCTTGACATATTAATCTTTATGGCAAATTTTGTACATAAGAGAACAGATAGAAGCTATTAAAGTCGATGGCAATCGTTGCACGCTTTTAATATTATAGTACAGTTTGTAAATGAGACATCTAGAGTCAGAATGTTGACAAAACTCATAGAGCGTCCAAACTGTCTTCTAAATCAAAGGAATCGCTATCAATTGCTGACCACACTGCTGAGTAATGATAAATTGAAAAAATCGCAACAGAGTTACTTTACTCACTCACATATATATAAAATCTTTAGTTAATTTAATTTGCATTACTCATGGGATTAACATTGGTTGGTTTTCACCAACTATGCGAAAGATGCAAACCCCCGAATCTCCTCTTAGCTTTCCGGCCAGTGTCACTGAAGTCTCCTGGATTGGATCAGCCTTAGGCTGTGGTGCCATGGTGGGAAATGCTCTCATTGGATTGATACTTCCTTATGTTGGCAGCAAGTTCTGTCTTCTCTTCGTGGCCCTTCCTCAAACGGTAAGATTCGATGCTTTACAAATTCTATAGTAATCAATTCATACTTTCAGTGCCTTTGGTTCTTGGTCTATTTTGCCGAAAGCGTTGAATATCTTTATGTGGGACGCTTCCTAGCAGGCATCTCTAGTGGCGGCATGTATATTGTTCATTCCATGTTCCTCAGCGAAATTTCAGATGCCAAGTAAGTAGCTATGATAATATATGAAGATCACACAGATCAACACACGAACACACTGTGTAATAAGAGGCGTCTGCCTAGAGATAATGTTAATATTGACTCGCTTTCATAAGCACATGCTTCCTCCAAGTGTTCAACAATAGAATATTTGCCAGTCACTACACTACACTACACTACGCTTAAAATATAGAAGTTCTTATAAATAAATCATTTGATTCTATACTTATCTTATACTTAGAAATATTTTCCATTCCAAACTCTCAACTTAACTACTTGAGTTTAGAACGTTTTGTTTTTAAAGTTTTAGGATGGGTGTCTAGGAATATTCATATTTCGATCATCAATTCAAAATTTTGATCAACTATTTCAATCAATATTGTTTTTACATTTAACTTAATACTTTAAAAAATAATAAATAAATAATTTAAATAGTATTTTTCAAAATTTAATTGAAGTTTAAAACAAGACAGGAGGTGGGACCTCGACTAAAGTATGCCCATTACTTTTTTACTTTAATTAGTTACAATATATGTAAGAGAACTAAACAAATATCTATCTATCTACTATCTAATGATCAGCAAAATATTTACTTTATATTTAATATATCTAAAATATAATAATTCAGATATATACAAATACGTATTTAATATCTCAAAGTTGTATGCTCAGTTGTAGTGACTAGAATTCCACTATGATGTCCTTTGGAATCATCATTTTTAACTGATGAAGTTAGATTTAACAGTGATGTACAGTGATGTAAATTGATTTCTCACAAACTAGTTTGTTTAAAATGTCTTTGAAAGCAAGTTCAAGCATTAGAGATGACAAGTTCCTACTATTTGCATAAATGCGATCACTAGTAACAAGACAAATGTTTAAGAAAAACTCACTTATAATAAAAGCTAGTCGGCCGGTGCTAAAGTCGAGCAACTCGACTGTCGGAGACCCCGTACTTACTATCCAAAAGCAGCCACTTTTAAAAATTAAATTAATATAATAATAATATTAACTGCACTGCAGTGTGTCAAATTAAACAAAAACAAATTTGCACTTTAAAACACATATGCTTATAGTAATATGCCTTCCTATAGTCTTATGTTAAACACTATTTAAGAACACTAGCCAAACTAATTATATAATGAAGAAACACTTGTTAAATCGCAAAATCAATTTTCAAAACTTGTACACAACGCGCACAAAAAGAGTTGAAGAAGAGTCAATGTAAAGTCAAATAGACATACATATGTGTTAAGCATTAGGGAGAGCGGGACAGCCAATTCTAAGATCTGTTAAGCGCACGCCAAAACAAAAGCAGTTTCTAGCTTGACATTCATACATATAAGCATGCGTTCATGCATAACTTTATTGATTTCAGCTCGCGAGTCTCAAGCTTTTCGTCAGTCGAGGCATGAGGTATACGACACCGCTACATCATGAAGTTAAGCATTTTTGAGAATTCGAATTGCTTGTTAAATCGCAGAAATCGTTATCAGTTCCTGGCAACGTTTCTAGGTATGAATATACTTTGAATACATTGAGTTATAATCTGATCCTTGAATGGGTTTCATTATTTTCCAGTGACTATTTCAACCTTTACTAATGGCATAGGCATTGGCTGGATGTCGCCTGTGATGAGGGACCTTCAATCTCCAGACTCTCCGCTTAACTTTGCAGTGTTTGTGGAGGAAATATCTTGGATTGGTTCATTGTTGGGCATTGGCAGCATCATTGGTAACTTGTTGGCTGGTTTTCTACAAGATCGCATAGGACGAAAGCCGGTTTTGTATGCCCTGGCGATACCCTATGTGGTAAGTCAATGAAGAGTGTCTTTTAAAGCCTTTACTTAATGATTTAATCCCTCAGTTCTTTTGGTTGCTGTCCTACTTTGCACAAAGTGTCAAATACCTTTACTTGGGTCGTCTCTTAGCTGGCATCTCTGGCGGCAGCGGTAACATCGTTCTTCCCATTTTCATAAGCGAAATCTGCGATGCCAAGTGCGTTGTATTCCCCCCAATAAACTATTGGATTAACTTTTATTTTCAATAGAATTCGAGGACGTCTTGGTTCTATGGTCATGCTCTCTTTCAACACAGGCGTAATGGTGGGTTACATAATATCCACAAGCGTTGGATACTTTACAGCTCCATTTTGCATTATCCCATTGCCCATTTGTTATTTGATTGGCAACCTTTTTCTACCCGAGACACCATTTTATCTGATAACAAAGGGTAAATTTGGAGCAGCTGAAAAGTCATTTAGATTCTATAAGAATATCAAAGAGAATGACAATAATTCAATGATTGAATTCGAGGATATTAAAATGAAGATGTGCGAGGAACAGGCGCTTAAGGTTGAATCATTTAACTACAAGGATTTTAGTAAGTGAAAGTCAAGTCACAAAAATCTATCCTCCACTTATTATTTTATTTTCTTCTAGTCACCAAATCAGCATTCAATGGTTATGCCACATCGACGGTCCTTCTCATATGTAATCAATTCACTGGCTCCTTCTGCTTGACCACCTATATGACGGACATCTTCGAGATCTCACATACAACGTTGGACGTGGGCATGTGCACCATTGTGATTGGAGTTGTTGAGATTATAGCCACAATTACGACAATCTTGCTGTGCGATCGATACGGTCGTAAGATCCTTCTAATGCTTTCTTCTTTCGGAGCGAGTATCTGCTTGGCTGCCTTTGGTTTTTATATTTACTTTGCGGAACGTTATGATCTCTCGACAGTTGATTGGTTACCCTTGGTATTACTAGCACTGGAGATATTCCTTTGCCATATTGGTCTGGTGGGGATTTTCTTTGTGGTGCTGGTTGAGGCGATGCCAGCTCGGGTAAGTCTACATATCTATTTAACTGATTAACTTATTAATCAAATTTATAATCCGTTCATCTAGATACGCTCTGTGGCAACTTCCACATTTATTGTCATCTTCAGCGTGTTTGTTTTTTTGGCATTGAAAATCTTTCCACTCTGTATAAGTTATTGGGGTCTTGCGATAACCATGTGGGCCGCAAGTGGTGTTGGACTCTTTGGCTTTATATACTTTAGTTTGTTTTTCATTGAGACAAAGGGCAAATCAATGCTTGATAATTAATGTGGTCTTACCATTTTAGTAGTGTAAAGTACGGAACAAATCAAAATCTAACCAATTACATATAAATAAAGTACTTTTAACTTTTATACAAAGTGGGCTATGAAAAGCTGACTTATGTAAAAACGCAATTAATGGCATGGAACATTCCACTCCAATAGAACGAGCCGAAATTATTTAGCTTTACATTCAAAAAAAACTTCTTAAATTTTTTTGGTTCAACATTCGTTTTGCCATAAAAATGAAGTGAAGAAGTGAAAAGTGCTCCAGTTAAGATCACAATTATGGGTTTATACGCAAAAGTTGTGAGCAACGGTAAGCTTAGTAATACGCAATCTTGCATCTGGACAACAAACAGGATGCTCCGATGAAATCATTGAAGCCGGACGAGCCAGTATTGAGAAGACTCCAATGACATCCAGTTATCGCCACTCTCAGCAATTACACATAGCCTGTACCTCTCCCCGACGCATAAGTCGTAGCTGAAATGACATGGAGAGCTTCTTGGATCAACAGTACATACCATTCAGCTAAAGAAACAGTCATTTTATTGAAACCATTGTTCCCCGGGCGGTTGATATCAAAAAAGTGTGGATTTTGATGGCCATTGGAATTACCAGATTTGACGTTTCAACACTTTTATTAGTGGGATTATTTTAAATCCAAGGTATACACTTGTTGGCCAAGGACAACTAGAAGTCAACATTCGACTTGAATTAGCCGTCATATCGTCTGAAATATTGGCCAATGTCATGGAAAAAAGAATGCATTTTGCTATCAAAGCATTTTGCTATTGTTAACGCGATATCTATCTTTAATATTAGCTGGAACCTTAAACCATACTAAATAAATTTTCAAACGGTGAAAAAATATGTGTTTTAGCTTAGTTTTTTTTTTCTTTTTAGATCACATGGGTCAGCTTTAAATAGCTTACCCTGTATGTCAGACTATTAACTTCCTAAGCGCTTTCTTGTGTTCTTGCATTGTAAAGTTTGCGATATTTAGAAAACTATATAGTACAATTCATAGATTGAATGTGATTTTTATCTAAAATCATTCTCGAGGTGATAGTATTCAAGAAAAATAAAAGTGCTTCCAAGTTTCTCACCAGAGAATCTCCGAAACAGAGTGTGACGCTATAGTGATACTAACTTGCAACGTAATTCTTATTACAATGCTACTGTTCAGTTGGCGATTTGGTAGGTAATGACGTATGCAAATTTTGTATATAGAACTGGCTACTAGAATTTCATCAGAGATCTTTCTAGGTTTACATAAGCTTGACATATTAATCTTTATGGCAAATTTTGTACATAAGAGAACATTTAGAAGCTATTAAAGTCGATGGCAATCGTTGCACGCTTTTAATATTATAGTACAGTTTGTAAATGAGACATCTAGAGTCAGAATGTTGACAAAACTCATAGAGCGTCCAAACTGTCTTCTAAATCAAAGGAATCGCTATCAATTGCTGACCACACTGCTGAGTAATGATAAATTGAAAAAATCGCAACAGAGTAACTTTACTCACTCACATATATATAAAATCTTTAGTTAATTTAATTTGCATTACTCATGGGATTAACATTGGTTGGTTTTCACCAACTATGCGAAAGATGCAAACCCCCGAATCTCCTCTTAGCTTTCCGGCCAGTGTCACTGAAGTCTCCTGGATTGGATCAGCCTTAGGCTGTGGTGCCATGGTGGGAAATGCTCTCATTGGATTGATACTTCCTTATGTTGGCAGCAAGTTCTGTCTTCTCTTCGTGGCCCTTCCTCAAACGGTAAGATTCGATGCTTTACAAATTCTATAGTAATCAATTCATACTTTCAGTGCCTTTGGTTCTTGGTCTATTTTGCCGAAAGCGTTGAATATCTTTATGTGGGACGCTTCCTAGCAGGCATCTCTAGTGGCGGCATGTATATTGTTCATTCCATGTTCCTCAGCGAAATTTCAGATGCCAAGTAAGTAGCTATGATAATATATGAAGATCACACAGATCAACACACGAACACACTGTGTAATAAGAGGCGTCTGCCTAGAGATAATGTTAATATTGACTCGCTTTCATAAGCACATGCTTCCTCCAAGTGTTCAACAATAGAATATTTGCCAGTCACTACACTACACTACACTACGCTTAAAATATAGAAGTTCTTATAAATAAATCATTTGATTCTATACTTATCTTATACTTAGAAATATTTTCCATTCCAAATTCTCAACTACTTGAGTTTAGAACGTTTTGTTTTTAAAGTTTTAGGATGGGTGTCTAGGAATATTCATATTTCGATCATCAATTTAAAAGTTTGATCAACTATTTCAATCAATACATTTTTACATTTAACTTAATACTTTAAAAAATAATAAATAAATAATTTAAATAGTATTTTTCAAAACTTAATTGAAGTTTAAAACAAGACAGGAGGTGGGACCTCGACTAAAGTATGCCCATTACTTTTTTACTTTAATTAGTTACTATATATGTAAGAGAACTAAACAAATATCTATCTATCTACTATCTAATGATCAGCAAAATATTTACTTTATATTTAATATATCTAAAATATAATAATTCAGATATATACAAATACGTATTTAATATCTCAAAGTTGTATGCTCAGTTGTAGTGACTAGAATTCCACTATGATGTCCTTTGGAGTCATCATTTTTAAAACTGATGAAGTTAGATTTAACAGTGATGTACAGTCTTTTGAATACACTAAGAAATGCAAAAGCCTTTCACAGCAACTTGCCATCGAGTTAAGACATAAGAATTCTCACTAACTAGTTTGTTTAAATCGTCTTTGAAAGCAAGTTCAAGCTGAGATGACAAGTTCTTACTATTTGCATAAAAGCGATCACTAGTAGCAAGACTAATGTTTAAGAAAAACTCACTTATAATAAAAACTAGTCGGCCGGTGTTAAAGTCGAGCAATTTGACTGTCGGAGACCCCGTACTTACTATCCAAAAGCAGCCACTTTTAAAAATTAAATTAATATAATAATAATATATAACTGCACTGCAGTGTGCCAAATTAAACAAAAACACATTCGCACTTTAAAACACATATACTTATAGTATATATGCCTTCCTATAGTCTTATGTTAAACACTATTTAAGAACACTAGTCACACTAATTATATAATAAAGAAACACTTCTTGAATCGCAAAATCAATTTTCACAACGCGCACAAAAAAGAGTTGAAGAAGAGTCAATGTAAAGTCAAATAGACATACATATGCGTTAAGCATTAGGAAGAGCGGGACAGCCATATGTGCAATCGTAAGATCTGTTAAGTGCACGCCAAAACAAAAGAAGTTTCTAGCTTAACATTCATACATACAAGCATGCGTTCATGAATATTTGGCTATGTTAAGCACATGTAAAACCTTAACAGAGATTTAATTAAAACTACATGTTCAACATGCACAATGTAGCAATATATAAGTTAACCAACACTTAAATCATATATTAAAATAACTGAAGCCATCTTTCTCCCTGTTACATACATTTCAACTAACATAATATACCTTCTACTTATTTGTTAAATAACGGGTATAAAAAAAAAGAATGTGTTGTACCAGAAAGCAGTACATTTTGAAATTAGCTCGAGATATTTGTGTACTTAAGCTAGTATTTTTCGATCTTTCACAGACTAAAATGAACCCAAAAACGTACCTAACTCATTCTTTACCTAATTGTTAACAAGCTTACTTATTTACCATATTTATACCAAAGGATCTGAAATATACCCTATCAAAGGATTTTTTTAAATATTGAAGAGTACTTTATCCGAGTTAATTGCGATAGGTTTAGTTGTTTGTTTTTTAATGAATTTTATATCTTTTATCTACAGAATTCGTGGAACCCTCGGAGCTATGGTGATGCTATCTGTGAATATAGGCGTACTTCTTGGCTACGTTATGGGCACATATATTTCCTTCAATATTACACCATTTATAGTTTTAATTTTTCCGCTTAGTTACTTTATATTTACGTTATTTTTTATTCGGGAATCCCCTGTGCATCTCATAAGAAAAGGAAAGTTGTCAGCTGCTGAGAAATCTTTCAGATATTATAAGAATATCCAGGATACTAGTCGAGTCTCTGCAATATCAGAATTCGAGGAAATGAGAAAGAAACTAACTGATGATGATAAATTACTTCATAACGTTACCATCAAAGACTTTTGTAGGTTAAACATTGCAATTGTCTTGACAAATATATTTATATACATGTCATTTCTATATAGTCTCTAGATCGGCATTTAAGGCCTATGCTCCAGCAGCGGTTCTTCTAATTGTAAACCAGTTTAGTGGACTCTTCGCAATGGTCAGCTACATGTCAGACATATTCGATATGTCTGGGAGCACCATGGATCCCGATACCTGTACCATTATCATTGGTATTGTCCAAATTCTGGGCACGTATGCAACGACACTGCTATGCGATATATCTGGGCGCCGAATTCTTCTCGTCGCCTCTTCGGGAGGTGTAGCTGTCAGCCTCACAGGTTTCGGATTCTTTACCTACTTTGCACAGTGGTACGATTTGAGTGAATGGAGCTGGGTTCCCCTCGTACTCATGTCTCTCTGCATCTTTATGGGAAATATCGGACTCGTTGGCTGTTTCTTTATGGTCTTAGTCGAATTGTTTCCGCTAAAAGTAAGTTAATCTTTTGACAAACCATTGATTGGCCGAAAATTAATGTATTCATTTTTCTACAGATACGAGCGAGGGCAACATCGATAGCCGTTGTTATATGCGGCTCGTTTGTGTTTATAATGCTCAACATACTTCCGCTGTGTATGGCTTTATGGGGTCTACCGGCTACGATGTGGTCGTGTGCGGCAATAACAACATGTGGCTTTATTTATTTTATCTTGTTTTTAAAGGAAACAAAAGGCAAATCAATGCTTGAAGACTGATGTTATCAGTTAACAAAAAAATATTCGTACAAAATTAATTCCAATTATTACTACACTTTAAATAAGACTATTCCATATTTAAATAAAAAATAAGTGATGCATTGAAGAATTTGTGTCGGGCAGTATTGATTTGTCTACTACCTTTTTGTGCTGAAGCTTCTGTTTTCATTAAATCTTGTTTAATTATTTTTGCAAATAAAATAAATGTTTAGTTTATTTGAGTTACAATAAAAAATATTCATAGTAACAACTTAAAGGGTACCAGAACATCGACAATACCACTTGTTTTTGTTTAGTTTTCAATAAAGCTATATAAATAGTCATAATAAATTAATATTTATGGACATGTGTATTCAATTAGTTAAATAAAACTGCATTTGAAGATATATTTAAATATTTCAGCAATGGGTCAGAGTTTCGTTATTTTGTTTGCTTTCTTCCAAGACATATGTAGCTTATGTTACGTTCCTACTCGGTGCTGTTTTAATGGGAGCCAATTTCGGATTCTCTCTTTCTGTTTTTGTCTTGCTTTGAGTAAATATAGATATGAGTAAATATACATATGTTATTTATGCGCAATCGCGTTCTCTTATGCTCAAAAATTGACTACGTCACTCGCTGCGGGGGTCTTTGTTGTCAGATAGGAGTTTTATACCCTCTCAGAGTTCATTATAGTGTAATCCCGAAATATGTGCAGCTAAAATCCCAGTTTATAGCTTAATAAGCTGACATGCTTTAGACAAATCTCTTTGTTTCGCTCTCTGTTGCTAACCAATTTAATCTCTCTTTTTTGAATAAAACAGTCGAAAAAAAATTCTTATGTATCACAAGAACACTCATCAAATTCAATTGAATTCTCATTATGTACAATTTAATTTATATTCTATTAAATGTTTTGTTATCTGTCTGAACATCTATTTTATAGGGCATTGAAAGTTCGCTATTTCGCAGATCGACTTTATTTTATTTATGAATTCGTAAGTACGTATACATGTAGAAATTTCTTTATCTTTATTGATGTTTTGGTGCAACTGAAACGCACATTAAAAGAGCTTTTCTCTTCGTCGCAGACTCAGTTCAAAATAGAATTTTGATCGTGAAAGACTGTGGCAAGGAGAAGCTGCAAAATAATAAATCGAATAAAATGTTTGAAAGACTGTTACAACGTCCAAACTGTCTAGTGAATAAAAGAAATCGTTATCAACTACTTGCCACAGTGCTAAGTGAGTGGAAAAGGGCATTTAAATATTTCTAAAATCTCAACATTTCTAATTTATTCTCACTAGTAAATTTAATATGCATAGCACATGGCATTGGAATCGGTTGGTTATCGCCAACTCTTCGCAAATTGCAAACACCGGAATCTCCTCTCAGCTTTCCTTTGAATGTTAAAGAAGTCTCTTGGGTGGGTTCGGCATTAGGCATAGGTTCGGTCATAGGAAACTCACTCTCTGGACTTCTCATACATCGCATTGGTAGCAAGATGTGTTTACTGCTTATAGCCATACCGCATTCGGTAGGTGTGCAAATTAACTTGTTGGATTCTTTTGATTATCAATTTCTTATAGTGCCTTTGGATTATGGTGTACTTTGCCAAGAGTGTGGAGTTCTTAATCGCTGGACGATTGCTGGCGGGTATTACAGGAGGAGGCATATATATTCTCCATCCCTTATTTATCAGCGAATTTTGTGATGCCAAGTAAGTAGCATTCTTGATAAGACTGATTCGGTGGGCTTACTAAGATTAAGATAGCATTAGATCTTTAACAATTCTATTTAAAGACTGCACATTGTCCACTTATGACTCGAACTTATGTACATATATTTTATGGCCCTAAAGATGATAATCTTTTTTTTCTAATCGTTTCTTTCACAGCATTCGGGGAACTTGTGCGACAATGGTGATGTTATCGGTTAACACCGGTATTCTTATAGGCTACATTCTGGGCACCCACGTATCATATTATGTCGTACCATTTATAGTACTTATTTTACCACTTAGCTATTTTCTATTTGTTTTATTATTCATACGCGACTCACCAATGCATCTCATAAGCAAGGGCAAGTTTTCGGCAGCTGAAAAGTCATTTAGATACTATAAAAATATAAAAGATAGCGACAGTGTGAGCGATCAGGCTATCGCTATGGCGGAATTTAAGAACATGAAAGTAGCGCTGACCAAAGAAGACAATCTCCTTGATAAGGTCACCTTAAAGGACTTTGGTAAGTGAAAAACCTTATATTAAATTTTCCAGTTTTAATAATTATTATATTTTTCAACAGCCACCAAGGCTGCCCTTAGAGGATACGCCATGGCGGCTGTCATTGTCGTTGCGAATCAGTTCAGCGGAGTTTTTACCATGGTCAACTATATGACGGATATCTTTGCCATGTCGGGCAGTAGCATGGATCCAAATACTAGCACAATTATCATTGGATCTGTGCAACTTTTCGGTGCCTATGTCAGCACACTTTTATGCGATGTCTTTGGTCGCAGAGTTTTGATGTTAGTCTCATCGGGGGGCGTGGCGTTGAGTTTAACATGCTTTGGTTTCTTTACATACTTCACGCAGATGTATGATCTGAGTCAATGGAGTTGGGTCCCAGCTGCCATTATGTCTGTTGACATTTTTCTGGGCAATATTGGCTTGGTTAGCTGTCTATTTGTGCTGATGGTTGAAATGTATCCCCTTAAGGTTTGTCTACCCATCACCTGCATCTTACTTGCGTTGATTTTAATTCAAAAATTAATTCTTACAGATCCGCGCAAAGGCAACATCCATTTCGATCGTTGTATGCAGCTCTCTGGTGTTTTTAATGCTCAACATTTTCCCACTTTGCATGCATTACTGGGGCTTGCCAACCACAATGTGGTCCATGGCAACCATAACAGCATTTTGTTTTACTTGCTTTTTATTATTTTTAAAAGAAACCAAAGGAAAGTCCATGCTAGAAGATTGAGATCATTCAATCAGCTAACGTCTCACATTTCAAATGTTATCGATAGGGCTATATTAATGTTATCGAAAATTATTTGTAAATGTACACGCGACAAAGCTAGTTGCTATGATAGCTATAACCAGGCGCGCAGCTAGGGGGCGATATGCCCAGGTCCCACGCTCAAGGACCTCCAATGGACTTTCTTATAAGCGGGAAAAGTAGAGATAAAATGTTTTCTTTTTGTATTTAGTATTCTAAATGTTTTGTTTTTAAATATTTACATTTAGTTTAAATAAATATATATTATCAATTTTATACTCATCTCAAAGTGATTTACATGTATTTTTTATTGGAAAAAACCATACACAAATATTTTTGAGGCAAATCGTATGAGTTGCAACAATTTCCGTTTCAACGGAATCCCTATCTGCAAAATTGAAATAAATGTAAATATATAATAGTTTGCTCAGATCAAACGAACTAGTTGCTTGTATTGAATTTTTGGCATTTTGAATTACAAAGTTTCACTTTTCTTTTGTACCTGTAAAAATTTGGCGGCAAAGTGACCGGTTGCATCACAATTCTTATCGATAGCAATTTACGCGATTATGTATGAACGATTTCCGTAACCATCGACTAAAATGAACAAGCTCAGATTTTTGTGTGTCCGTTAAACACTTTAATCTCATAAAATATTTTAATTTGATGAAATATATTTTAAAAGCTAAAGTAATCTAAATGAAAAATAAAATATGCTACATTACCGGCCATAAGCTTTTCGTTAAATTTATAAACTTTGTCATTGCAAAAATGATGAAACAAGCCAAAATATGCTTAACTGGCAACAATTGAAGCAATACTGTCCTTAATTTGGTCGCATCATTGACTTTTAGCCGATAAATAGAAAGTGCGTAATTGTTTCCCTTAAGAGACCTGTGGATAGAAGAAGAAAATGATGCGGCCGCATCATCTGAAAGTATGGCAGTATTTTATCTAGTATTTAATCGAAATGTTGCATTTTTCCGGGGTATCGATAGCAAACAGCTGATTTTGTTACCAATAATCGTCAACAATTCAAACTAAACCGCGTAAGGAAAAACTTATACAAATGAATACAACCACGAACTCAAGAAACATTTTGGTGCACGCAATATAATTACCGAATGCACCGCTTGTCACTTTAACATATTTTCACTTATTATTTTGTTAATTGCAATAAAAATAATGCTTTGTTCTTTTTTATTCCAGAGTTCATTTACATTGACAGGTCGAACAGCTAATTTCGAAGATGCGACTTCAGTGTAAGCGGTCCGCATCATTTTTCGCACCTTCAACAATAATGCGACAGTCTGATAAAACCAGGGCAGGCAAAACTATCGTTCACGGGAACACGTGTAAAAGAATCGATTATTAATTGAAACTTAGCTATCTTAATGGGCATTCAAAGGAGTGAATGAAACGCATAACTATTATTTTTCACGAATGTTTAAATAAATTTAATTACATGTTATTAGTAAATGTAAACATAATACACATTTTGTATATGTTCATACAATGTTTTGCTGTTTTACATGGTTTTCCGGCAAACAACACTTATGCAGCCATCTTAAAACTAATTAAAAAACTAGCATACTAAATCACAGAGTTTTTTTTCCCAAGTGAAAGTATCTACAAAACTTTCTAGAATTATATATATATATATATATATGTATATAGTACAGAAATATGAGATATATATATATGATATATGTAATAATAATAATATGGGCTGTTAACTTGCATTACTTTTGGGTTTAAAACGTAAATTAAAACATTATTTTCGCATAAGCAGAACAAATATTTCTTTTTAGCAGCAACATAATAATAATAATAATGTTTATATTATTAATAATAATAAATTTTAGGATAAATGGCTAACAATTAAAATGCATAAAACAAAACAAAAACTGTTGTTCACAAATGCAACAAACAAAATTTTGGATATAGTGCCTGCCTTTTGCCATGTAAATGTACATATGATAGATTAAGAGGATTATATTAATAAATAAGCTAAATATTTAATAATATTTAAAAGTAATTACTAATTGATGTGGCTTGAAATTTGAATCACAAAATTGGCGCACGTTTGTAGTTTGTTCAACATTTAGATTAGGATTTATGATATATATCATATATGATGTAGGAGTACACTTGTTACTAATTACGTATCACTGGTTCGTTGTCAACTGTATCACGTCTTTTTGGGGCACCGCAGATAACGCAGCACCGCATAGCCCAGTCCACGAAATACCAGAAAGAACATCATCAGTATTAGCGTATTCAGCCAGAGTGGTGATGTGGAGTTTTGTGCTTTGAGTATTTCCTCATATGGAATGAATTCGGTTGTCTGCTGTTTGCATATTTCATAGCTGCTCGGGGATCCGCAGCTGCGAATCGGAAATCGTATACGAATTAAATTTATATGCAATATTAATTAAATACACTGTGATGCCTTACCTAATAGCTGGTCCCTCGCGAAACTCAAGTATTTGCATATTCTGGTATGCATAGTGTATCATCGATGTATACCTTATCCAGCTGAGACCTTCCGGAATGCGTGACGAAAGATACCCGCCAAAGAGCTGTGTGGCAAGCGTATAGAGTGCACTCAGCGTAATGCTCACATTCATATCCATGCAACAAGCGCCAATGAAGAAGCCAACGCTCTGTGCCACAATTGTATTTAGCAGCAAAAATATCAACATCAAAAAGAAAAGCTTTAAGCTGTTAGAAAAAAATTAGGATACATTTTAGAGAAACTTTTTAATATTTATATTTTAAAGCATACCTGCTACAGCCCAGCATGGGATAACTTATCATGAGATAGACAGTGGGTAAAGTAATCACCAGAGGCAGTTCCGCACACATTTTGGCCAGATAATAGGCAGACAAGCGATAGGCCCCCGATCGACGCTCCTTGCTGATGACCTCACGCTCAGAGGGGACTAACGAGTATAAAAGAAAACCGCATTAAAGACAAGCAATAAAATAATCAGAATAATCAAAAATATAGATTTTGAGTTGAGAACAGTTAGTTAAGTTATTAAAAAAAAATTATTTTATAATAATAATTATCTTAAGAGAATGAAAAAAAAATTAAACTTTCACCCTGTTACATACATTTCAACAAACACAATTTATTTTTAAGTAACGGGTGTAATGAGCATAGAATAAGATTTCAATTAGTGTAAACATAAAGATACAAAGATTTCTACTAACAACTTTGATTAATATCTCATTAATTTTCTTGAGCACAGTTCATTTATTTTGTTGACCGTGATTTTTAAAGGTTTCTGTAAACTACTTTAAAGAAAAGTATTTAAAGCGCTTTAAATAAAGCATACTAGTAATCTGAAAATACAGAATACAGAAATTTACTTTCTTCTCTCAATCAGGAATCAATATTAAATTAATCTAATGTTCCTAATCCTGTTGTTAATGCACTTGCACTCACATGAATTGAGCGCACCGAATAGTGCAAAGAGCATCCAGTAGGTCTGCGAAAAAAACATCCATCCCTGTAGATCATGCAGGAATTCCTCGGTGCGTGGCAGCTGAAACCAAATGGCACCCGCCATCAGAGCCAGGCCAATTGTTTGAAACCAATTTAATTTGGACAACATGCGCGGCTTGGCCTCCTTGAAGTTACGGCTGGATAACACACTAAATTGTGTATGGAAACGTGTCGGATACGAAAGCCATTCATCATCGTTAGCACAATTTTTGCTAACACTGTAGGATTGGCAATCACTGGAGGCACAGGAACTGAAATTTGATTGGGAATCGGCGCCGCACCAAACTAAATGTTGAGCAGCCTCCTCATCGGCCTCACAATCATTCGCAGTGTGATGTAAATTTGCATATTGATGATGATGCTCATCGTGGTGATGACGATGATGATTGTGATGATGATGCCGTTGATTATAATAATTGTTGATGATATCGTTTATTAGAATGCTGTCATGCTGCTTCTTTGACGCCTTGTCTTGGCAACTCTGATGACTGCTAATGCAATTACGATTCAGATAGTTACTATGGGATTCCCTGGCGGCGATGAACAGCTTTTCACGTATATCCGGATGTGACTTTAGTTGTTCCACTGCAAAAAAAATGAAAGAAGGAGATTAATTGGGAATAACTAGAATTTGACTGAAATAATCTCCTGCACTTACACACAAAGTCAGCGGGATTATAGTGGGGCTTGATGGTAACACCAATATCCTCAAAGTGCCGATAAACATTGTGCACCTCCCCAAAATAGGCGGTGCGTCCCTGATGCAACAACAACAGCTTGTCAAACATGTGGAACATCTGCGATGACGGCTGGTGCACGCTTATCACAATTGTCTTCTGCTCCAGCTGCGCATAACGCTTGAGCACCTTCATCAACGATATGGCCGAGTGACTGTCCAAACCAGAAGTTGGCTCCTGTGAATGATTCATTTTAAAACAGTACATCTTAAGCATAAACAGTAAAATCAAGCAAGATAAAGTACGAAAACCTCAATTTAAATTAAATAAGTCACTTGCATATGTGTTTATCGTATTGCAACGCTACACTTAAGAGCGGCCATAACGAACACTTGTTGCTTGAGTAAAGCAATGTTACCACATACTTTTAATAAAAAATTAATATTGTTTACTTCTTAACTATCAGCCTCTCATGGTAACCAAAGCTATGCTTATTTTTGGTTGCTATATCAGCAGTTACCATTTTTGATTTGTTTTTCTGACCCCGACCGTTGTTGCATCTGTAGATTTTATATAGGCTGATTTCAATAAATGAAAATAAAACTTCTCAATGTGTATTGTATTTTTTAATTATTTTTTATACAACTCTCGCCATCTCCGGTTTAGATCCGGGAAAACGCACAGAACAGAGGCGACGACAAACAACCCCCAATGAATGTATATATCTATAATTCATTTATCATTCATTCATAATCTTAGATGCGAACCAGTAGGTTAAGAGCCATTTATTCTTGAATTAAAATAATGGTTTTTTCGCTTTTTTTACGATTTTTTGACTTCAAGTTTCTAGGAAAACTTAAAAAAAGGAATTAATTAATTGATTAATCTTTATCTTTATTTTTATCTTACGCATTTTGGTTTATTTCGGATTACTATATCATATAGCTGCCTTAGGAGAGATCGCTTGAGAATCAGCCATTAGTATGAAAAGTTCTGTTGTTTCTTGAGATAAATCAACCAGCTGTACAGGTTATGTATTTAGATATTTCATCTGAACTTACGAATTGTGTATTCTGTGTTGTCTAAAATCAAGTTATAGAATGAAAAACTATTTTTTTTTTAAGATATAGTATTTTAACTAAAATGATAGAATATGCATTTAAGTTGGCCTTATACATCCTGACCCAAATTGGTTCAAATCGGTCAACTATATTATATAGCTGTCATAGGACCGATGGGTAGAAAATCAAGGTATGGTATGAAAGCTTTTGTTATTTTTCTAAGATATCTCAATGAAACTTTTAAATTGTGTATAAATTTGAGTAATGTGCGCTATTTATTTTAAATTTAAAAAATCAGTTAAAATGTCAGGCTAGTCTAAACGTAGCATCTGTCTAACTTGCACTCTTTTTATTTGAATACATTGTTATTTTGTACTCACATCCAGTAGCATGAGGAGAGGATTGGTCAGCAGTTCGCAGGCGATCTCAATGAAACTTTTAAATTGTGTATAAATTTGAGTTATGTGCGCTGTTTATTTTAAATTTAAAAAATCAGTAAAAATGTCAGGCTAGTCTAAACGTAGCATCTGTCTAACTTGCACTCTTTTTATTTGAATAAATTGTTATTTTGTACTCACATCCAGTAGCATGAGGAGAGGATTGGTCAGCAGTTCGCAGGCGATATTGGCGCGCTTCTTTTCGCCGCCAGAGAGACCTCGATTCAGGTAATCTCCGAACTTGGTCTGCTGACAGCAGGTGAGCTCCAATGTCTCCAGTATGTGATCCACTAGACGCAGTTTCTCCGCACGCGCCATTGATTCGGGCAGACGCAACAGCGCTGTGTAAAGAACCGTTTCGCGCAGAGTCAGCTGTGTAAAGAAGATCTCCTCCTGCAGCACGTAGCCAATTTTGCGGCGCCACCGCTTGGAGAGGGGCTCGCGATTGAGGTAAACGCTGCCGCTATCAAAGTGCCGCTGGCCACTCAAGCAGTCTAGCAGTGTTGTTTTGCCGCTGCCCGAGGGTCCCATAATGGCCAGCACTTCACCCGGACTGCAGCAACAAAAGGGAGAGAAGAAAAGAGAGTGTGAGAGAGAAAAAGAAGTGGTGAGAGTTGTTAGTTGTAAGTGGTTCAGTAGGTTTTGTTGCTGTTTGTTTTATTATGCCACTGTAACGCACTTTTGTTGTTATTACTTATTGTCTATTTGGTTTGGTTATTTTTGTTGTTATTTGTTTGATTGTTTGTTTGTGTGTTTTTGTTTTTATTTTTGTTGTTGTTACCTGACTAATCCACTCACATCGGAAAGTATTTTGCGTTCGTTGTGCAACACGTTTAAATTCTGAAATGTCAGCTGTAACGTGGGCTGTTGTTGTTGTTGTTGCTGATGTTGCTGCTGCTGTTGTATGTGATGGCTTGGCATTGCAACTGCTTGTGAGGGAAATGTCAACGAAGACGTTTGAGACGCACTGCAAGAAAAAAGATTATAAAATAAGTAATTAAAATAATAAACATAATACTAACTCCGCCCCGGGTGATCACGAAAAACCACCACACCCACAATTCTTAACATAATACGTTTTCTATTGTAATAACGTTATCTATTAATGTTATCTAATGTCTCACTTAATCTCAGCATGATCCTCAAATTAATACATTAATTCTTCAATTTTATTTTATTGTTATTTTATTATTTTAGTCAGCCTTTACTATAGTTATTGGGTCTGTATTGTATTTATAGGCCTTAGGAATAATAGTTATCAAGTTATCAAGTCTACATAAATGGTTTTTCAGGTTTTTCATGAGTTACTTGAAGTATTATATAATTAAGGAATAAATTTTTACAGATTTCATCAGTTATTTGGTGTATCATACAAATGAAGAACAAAGAAAACGGTTTCAACAGCAAAAATTTTGTTTTATCATTACTTTTATCACTCAAATATATCGCGTAAGTCGCATTATAAATTGCGAAGAATGACTGCGTTGTTGATACTGATTAAGAGAATATGCATATATAGAAGGCTCTAATGTTCAACTCATATTATACAATAATCTCAGATAATCACATGCAGGTCAATTGCCCTATTAGTATAAGAAGTAAGTATTCTCATCTATATATATGCATATGTTCCATTCTGGCTTTATCAAAAGATATGTATAACATGATTATACGCTTTCACAGTCGATTGTTTGGTGTAGGGCATAAAGAAACAAAGTTCCAATCTCAATCCCAATTCGAAGCAAAAATAAAATCGGTGATAGACTGTCTGTGTATACGTATGTTTATTTCTTTGTATGGAGTACAATATTACAACAACGGACTGAGGGACGAATAAACGATACTCCACTGTCAACTGTTATCGCCGATATCACATGTGTGTGACGATGCTCTCTTTCTTTTTTTCGTTCTCTCACATTCCTCTCTTATACTGTTCTGTGTTCGCCGTTTCTCTGTTCAGTGAGTTCTCTGTTTTCTTTTGCTTAACTTTCAAACGATGCTTCGGTTCTTACTCCTTACGAAGATCGCACGAGTCACCAGCCTCAGGTCTCCACCTCCACCTCCCGTCGACTCATATACTCTCTTTTTGAGGTTAATATGTACCTATCAGATTTATTTAATTATTCTCTTTTTTTCTGACACTCCCCTCGCCCAAAAAATGATTCCTAAATAAACTAGGTAACTTATAAAAAAAGAAGAAGATAACAATAAACAATTCAAAATGCAGCCTCCACAGTCAAAAAAAAAGAAAACCAAAATTGTAGGAAAAAAAGGAAAAACGAAATGTAAATGTTTAATATGGGAATTTAAAGTAAATAGACAGTGCAATGAACCGCAATGTGCTTGTATGAGACGGCAACAATAATAACAACAACCACAACAGAAACATCAGCAAGAACAACAGAAACAACAACGCCAACAATAATAATAACGCCTGGCACAGGCCCCAAGTGGGGGTCAATGCAGTCAGCAAGAGACAACATCAAACAAAGCATACGCACACACACACTTGCACACATACGCACACACAAACTCGCACACATACGCACACAATCACGACTACTTGAATCGCGTTGCATGTGCATACAAAGTATCTGATATATACGCAACGAGTAGGAGACTCAGCTGCATTATGAATGCAACAACAAAATTCAATGTCCGGGTTCTGAAAGGCAGGAAAATTGCAAACATTATTGAAAATGGTTGCATTCCAAGCAGTGTACATTTAATAAAAAAAAGAATGAAATTGGAATATTTTTATTTTATAATCATAAATAATAATTTTACTGGAATTCGTAACACAAAAGTGGAAATGGAGATGTTGCTTCTAGCAATTACAAAGAACAAATATATGAAATTAATATTGATATTTACTTACAATATTTATGCGACAATTCGAGTTTTGAGTAAAGTGCTAATTTAATATTGTAGCAAGAAAAATAATTTTACGAAAGTCATGAAAACGGAATATTTAAAAATTAAAGAAAAATTCTAAATAATGGACATTTTTAACTGTATTATAAGTATAACCAAAGCTTTAAAAACCTATTCAGAAGAGCTTCTTTTAAAAACAATACAACTTTAAAATTTATAAAAATACGATAGATCCAGGATATAATAAAAAAAAACTCATGGCTATACAGCTAAAAAGGGACATATTTAGAGTATATAATTTGTATCAATTTTTAAAAATATTTCAATCACTTCCCTGTACATGACGCTTACTTCTATACTTTAAGATGTATATTTGTTTTAAATATTGTGGCGGTATTCAAATATTTACAAACGTCTAAGCAGAGCTTTAAAAATTAATAAAGTTGTGTTTTGTCGACCAGTGGCGATTACAAATTAAAAGAAAGTAATGCATTAAAGTTAATGATGTTCATAATACACAAGAATTTTCAATGAAATTTAGTTTAAAGTAAATTAAATTTGGTATGTACGAAATATTATTTACCATATGTACATACTTATCTGCTTTTTGCTGACAACAGTTTCTCCCACCAAGTTGCTTACTCTGAAGTTTTTATTTCCTTTTTTTCCACTGCATTTTTTTCTTTTGTCGATCTAAGCTGTCACGTGTTGTCAGAGATCTTTAAGTGATTGTTGTTGCTGTTTTCCCAGCTTAAAAAGTGCAAATTTTGCGGTTAGTTGGGAAGCGTGCCATATGGGCAATGTTCGGGTTTATGGGTCAAACCGAAAAAGAATGGCATGACAAAGCAAAAAGTAAGCCCCAGCCCACATATACAAGGTTATCAGAAATGCAATACCTGCAAATTGAATTTAATTATATAAATACTCTCGACGCAGCGGAATCAAACAATTTGAGAAGAAGCAAATGTGATAAAAAGCTAAAACATAAGTTAATTGCCACACGAAACTAAAGAAGAAAATAAATATCAAATAAAAAATATTTGTTGAATCAGATATTAAAACTTTAGGGAATGACTATAATTCTAAGAATAAACAAATCAAATATTAAGCAACATGACATAGCTTATTCAAAATCTGCGCATTACTTAAAAATATTCTTCGATTTTATGTTGTTATATAAAAATAACATCTAATCGTAACACAAACGTATGTATCATATCTCATATTATATCCAAGCCAATTCGAAAGTATTTAATCTTTTATCCAAAATTTCTATTTGATCATTAGTGCGGTCCGGCGAAAGTGTTGAAGCGACAGTTTCCAAAATCAAATTAAAACACAAAAAGTGCATAAGAAACCGAGGATAAAAATCTATAACTAACTATTTTGTACAAAAATAATATCAATTAAAATTGGTATTTAACTGAATTTGAAATGCTCTTTAAATCGATTTAAGAAAAGTAATATAAATAAATGTATATAAATATACATGGAACAAACACTCGCGTCCGCTTTAAGCTACAAAAAAAAAATAAAGAAATATTTGTAGTTGTTGCTCTGGGTGTTGTAATAATTTATGTAATTAGCCACAGTCGCAACCCGACAGTAAAAATACCCCTTAAATACCTTTAGGAGCTTGAATTGCTTCAAAAATTAAAGCTACTATTACATCAATTCTGTTTAACCGATCTTGTTGCGATTAAGTAGAATAAAAGATAATAATTAAAGCCGATGGGTCTGGTAGATTCGACGTCTTGCGGGGGCAGAAAGGAACGTGACATATATTAAATACAAACTTTGTCAGTGTGGGGTTTACAGTAGTCTGTGTGCCAAATTTGGTAGCTCTAGCTCTTATAATTTCTGAGATTTAGGCGCTCACACGGACAAACAGACGAACATGACTATATCGATATTGCTTTTGATGCTTTATACATTTCAAAGAACTTAATATAACCATTTACTTACTTTTTAAGTAACTGGTATAAAAATAACAACTATCAAATTATGATGCTATTTTTATGTTGATTGAGACCGCTAAGGCAAACAGCTTTCTAGTTGTTGCTGCTAGTTGGTAAAGGGAGCTATTAGCTTTAGCTGACAGAGAGACCAAAATGAGAGGCAAAGACAGAGACAGAGTAAGAAGCAGGGGGCTTAAGAAGGGGAAGGTCTACCGCGTCTTGAACACGATGAAGGTTGTTGACTCTTTACAACGGGCAAAACAGACGCGAAAATAATATAATTTACACACACACACACACACACAGACACACTTACGCATTGAGAGAAGGTGAGCAAAGACAAAAAAACACGTCAAAATTACGTGAAAGTTTGGCATTGCAACACCAACAACACCAAAACTACACACACACGCACATCTCATGCATACTGCTACGTAAACACACGCAATCAAAAGAAAAATTTTTTAAATTCTTATCTCGTTTATTATTTTTTGGAATACATTGACCGATATTAAACAAGTCGCCTTTTTTATACACAAACACGCTTAGTGTGTGTGTTTAGAGTGGGTCTGAGTATGTGTGTGTTTGTGTGTGCTTAAAGGGCTTCCAGAGTTCATTGACAGAAACAGTCGCTTTGTTTTGTTTTGTTTTTTTTTTTTCTATTTCTATTATTGTTATTATTTGTGTGTTTATACGCTTTCGTAGGGCATGTTGATTATGAGATAATTCTGATAATCTCTATATATCGAGTGAATGTATTAAACCTACAATGATTTGGAGAAGGTTAGGTTAAAATTAAAATTTTTTTATCTCAGTTGTTTTAAAGTTTGTCGGATATTCAAGGCCACTAAAATTGTTTAAGATGAAATTTATGTACATATGTAAATAACTTTTTCTTACCCAAGCATTTTTAAAGAATGGGAACCGGCCTATATCTTGCAGTTTATTATAAAACAATATCAGCTGCTGAAATATTTTAAAAACTTTTATCTTAATTTCAGTATTGTTTATTATTTTATATTTTTTTATCTTATATCTTAAACTAGCAGTTTATTATACCACAATTTCATCCGTTGAAATATTTTAAAAATGTTTTTTAAATTTAAAGTTTGTTTATTATTATTAGAAATCTAATAGAACATTTTTATTATTATTTGATCGCAAAGTTTTATACTCAGGCAAAACTGTCCTTCTTTGTTTAATTTTTTTTATAAAATCAAGCCTACCAATTTGTTGACTTTTATAGTTTAAAATGAAAGCAAATTTAAATATAAATAGTTGTTATTTGACAAAAGAACTGGGTCATCAATTAGTTTTTCCTTTTTTTTTTATTCGTCTATAAAAAATTTGTGCAATTTATTTGATGTTCTTTACGCTTTGTTTTTTTTTTGTGTGCCTTTTTATTTTTTTTGCTCAGCTGCTTTTAATTAATATTGTTTTTTCTGCGCTGTGAACTTCCTCCTTAGCAATTTGACAAAGACTGAACATGCTTTATATACATACTCGTACATACTTATATAGATAGTACAAGTTTATATATAGGAATAGATTTCTATACATTCTTCCCATTCGTTTGGTTCGTCATCGACTTTATCGTCTGTCGTCTTTGTCTGTGTCTTTCATTTCAAAGCTATGACCATGCTCAATTGCGTTCTTCTTTTTTTGGGGTTTGCTTGATACGTTTTTTTGTGTCTTTCTTTTTTATTTCGGCGTGTTACTGACCCAATTCTTTTGTTGTTTTCTTAGGTAGTTTTGGTCATTTCTTTTTGATTTGTTATTAATGACTGATTTAATTTTCAGCCTCGACTATGCAAATTTTTGGTCGTCATTTCGGCATTTTGCCACTTTTGCTGTTACTGGTTGATTTTTTAGACCCTGTGCTTTTAGCTTAAATCGTATAAGGAAAAAAAAGGAGATTATCATTGGACATTGGGCGAAATCTTATCTTTTTCACGGTAATAGTTATAAAAGTTTTTAGCTCAACGAATAGCTTGTTACCTAGCTTTTGGGATTTTGCCATGAGAAATGTGCAGGTCCAACTTTGAAGTTAAAGTCGAGCTGTTGTTGTTGCAGGGGCTTCGTTAAACTTGGCCACAGGTCGTATACGTAATTTATGCATGCACATCACATACATATTCATATCATTTCCAGTTTTATGTTGTTCTGTGTGGGTGTGTCTCTCTCTCTCCTTCTCCCCCTGATTCTGTATATATATTAATATACATATATACATATATTTTTTTTAATTGAATTTGAAAGGTGGCTTAGAAAGCAGGCGCTTGAGTAGAACTCAAAAGTCAACCAACTACTTTCAGAGTTGACCAACTTGGATGACAAAGATTACACTAGATTACATTATATAAGCGCTACGCAATTGAATTGTGGCTCGTGGTGGACTGCAGGTGGTTGGCGGAAAATGGAGTCGAATTGATGGCAACTTGACATTAACCGAGAGGAAGTTCATAAATATGTGAAAGAGACAGATAGACACAGCCAGCGCTTTCTTCTTGCCGGTTTCACGAACTTTCACGTCACATTGTGTGGTAATTAGTTAGCTGGGAATTATGCTTCCTAGTTTACCACCTCCCCTCCATCTCTCTCTTTCACTACCTCTCTCTCTATCTTTCTCGCTGGTGTTTTTTTTTTTTCAATTGATTGGCAGTCGCCAACTGGGCCATCAGTTTGGTGTCTGGCGACTTGTATGTATAATTTAGCATATTAATTGACACAGTTGCCAGTTTTTTCTCCTTATTTCAACTATTTTTTTTCTTTTATTTTGCAGTTCTACGCACTTTCTCTTCATCTTTTTGAACTATGCAAAGCATCGCAATGCAATGCACAAAATGTTACGAGAAAGCTACAAATGCATTTAATACTTAATATATATATATATATATATATACATATGTTTGTATCTGCTTGTATTTGATTGCAACGGCATTTGAAAGTGTCATTGCAACTGGGTCAAAAGAGCTCCATATAACATACATGGTGTACAATCATCTACAGTTTCTAGCTGAAAGTGGAGACTGTATACAGACACATCGCTTGGTATTACATCACAAACAGTTAAATATCCATTATAGACAGAAAAACAAAGAGAAAAAATAGCAAAACTCGTGTGCGAATTAGTTGCGCAAATATTGAAAGTGCAGTTGAGTGCATTTCAGTTGAGCGGAAATAAACATACAAACTCAAAAAAGAAAAAAATCAAACAGCAACACTTAACCAAAAAGCCTTGAATAACCAGGGCTGCGAACTGTTAACCTAAATAGGAATCTTAACCTTTGTAGGCTTGAACAGTTTTTTAATCCCTACTTAGAATTAACACTAAAAAACAACATAGTTTTAATTTTAATCAATGAAAATAAAATCTATCTAGTCCAAAAGATTATTTATTTTTATATCAACAGCTTCAAAATATTAAACTTATTTTAATATGTGCAACTGTCTCAATTTAAAAATATTTTCAAAGTGGTTCAGTGCCAGGTTCATGCAAGGTTGCTAAAGTTTTGTATGCTGAATAGTGAAACTAAATTAAAGCAAAGTCAAATGCAATAAGGGAAAAATACCAAATAAAGTCATATTATAATAAAAAGTTTTCATAGTTATTATAATTTTGGATGCCGCTTAACAGATATGGCTAATAATTGCATTCTGCGCCCATTTCAGACCCTACGTTATCTTACTAGGCTTACCCCTACCTAGCACACTACATCTATGGGCAAAAATGGTTGAAATGAAATTCATTGACATTTTCACCCACTGTCAAGTGACAGGCGCTCTGTCAGTTGAGAGATAACGCGTGTCGTGGAGAGCGAAGCAACAACAGCGAGAAGTGTTAATCAGTTTGTTTATACAGATGCGACCCACACCAGGGCAACAGCAACAACAATATTAACTACAACAACAACAACAACATGAGATAAATACTGACGAAAAGAAAACTCAGTGAAACTTAAAGGAAAAAGTCTGCGACGAGCGTCACAAAAATGTCTTTGACTGCGGAAAAATAAGGCAGGCGAAATGTCATAAACAATGCAATATGCGAAAGGTGGAGAAAAGCTCAAAGAAAGAGGTGCATCGAGAGAAGAGGGAAGCGAAAAGGTGAAAAGAGAGAAGCTGGCACAGACTCATTTCTAGCTATAATGCAACTTTGTATGATTTTTAAATTAGTCAATGATTCACGTATTTGTGAAATCTTTGCAAGCAACAACAATAACAAGAAAACAATTGCCGTGGCCTTGTATCTTTTATCTAGTATCTGCATGTGTAAATCTATCTGTATCTCCAACAATATTTATACTTAAATCTACAATTAAATGTGCATTGAACTTGACAAAACGAAAATTCTCCGCAAATATTATTTGTAAATGTATAAAAAAATATGTTTTTAAAATTAGGAAACGGTATCTTCTAGCTTAATAACTATTGTATTTAGTCTTTATAACCATGAAAAATGCACAAACATCTGAAAAGAATAAACTATTTTATGTTATTTGAAGAAGTCTCGTCCATAGTATGTTATTTACATAAACTAAAAATTTCAAAAAATTGATTTTATAATGACGGTATTAAAATAAAGTAATACAATCATGTTGAAATATAAAGCCGCGCTTTTTCCTAGATACTGAGAGGTAACTTTTGAATTATATATATAATACAGTACATTTGAATCAAAGTTTATTTAAGCCAAGTGAGATCTCAACTTGACAAAGAAAATAAAACACACCTTTTATTAAAATTATTCATTTTAGGCAACTATATTTATTAAAAAAGAAATTTCTAGTTTACTTTCCATTAAAAAGTAACTGCCAAAAAGAGACTTTAAAAAGTTTACTACCGTTTTCGACTCGTTTCAACAATAATTTTCGCCCCCTTTTAAGCCCGGACCAATGATTAGCCAATTAGCCAATTATAAGCGAATTTTCTGTAGGCGTTTTTATATCGTTCCAAATATATGCTTAATGTGTGTTATTATACCACATCACTTTGTTTCAACTAGCCTAATTGAAGGGTACAGTATTATCGTCTTCTCCAGTTCCAGTTTCAATACACAAGAACGCACTGTTTAGGGCGTATAGTTTTGGGCATATTTAAAAGGATATTACAAAGTTTCGTCACGTCAGACCCGAATGTGGGAATACTGCTTTTTTACCCGTTACTAAAAAAATAAGTAAAGAGTACATTGCTTTCGTTGGAATGTATGTACCAGGGAGAAGAAGGCATCTCCGACCCCATAAAGTATATATATTCTTGATCAGAATGAACAGACGAGTCGATATTGCCAAGTCCGTCTGTATAAACACAAGGATCTCCAAGACAATAAGAGTAACCAAATTTGGAACACAGATTTCTATAAGTCAAAAGCAAAATTTCTTTAAAGTACTTTTATATATTAAAATAACTAACGGTTTTACCAGATCGGGATCTCGACTATAGCCTTTCACACTCGTTTTTTTTTTTTTGTATATTTATCTTCTTGTTAAGTTATAGTTCGCATGATGAAAGTTGAAAAAAGTTCATTGAACTGTTTGAACGATAACTTGACTGCTTGGCTGCATAAGCTGCTGCCTTTAAATAGCTAAAAATAGCTAGTTTCGTAGATTTTTATGGGGCTAGGTGCTATTGTATGCAGTCGTGATATATACTATAGTCTATTTCCACCTTTTTTAAATGCTTTCTATTACATAAATGTCATTTCCATAGGTTCTAAACTAGGCTAGTGTCCTCCGTAGTTAAATTATTTGCCGTTAAGAATTATTCATATTCTTTTGTAAACGAATATCTAATTTTGTTTGGCAGAATAAGATGGGAAAATGAGAACAAAGAAAGGCAAAAAACATAAAAAAAAAAACAAAATGAAGAAGAGGTAAAAGAAGAAGATTAGTTTGCATTGACGTCGGCGTTCCAAGTGATCGGGACGTTTGCAAGTTAAAGGTTTGATACGAGAAATGGAGGTGGGCAACAATGTGCAATAATAAAAGGCAACAAAGGCAAAAACTGCGCTTAAAAAACATAAGAAAAACAAATAAATGTAGAAATGTACAAATGACGTGCCGACCGTCATGTTAGCCAGAAAAAATCAGCAATGCTCAGTCCTCAAAGTCCCAAGCCTTAGATTTTAAACAATGTCAAAAACGTGCGCATGGCGCTCAAAGTGAGCGACAGCGACGTCAACAGCGGCAGAGACAGCGATAGTAGCAGAGTGAGGATGGGGCCATTGAACCTGGCAAGTGGAGCTCAGAATTGGCGAAAGTGAAGACCCACTGCCGCAAGCCAGAGAGAGAGAGACAGACCGAGAGAGCAAACGACCGAGAGAGAGAAAAAAAAGAGAGAGAGAGAGATGAGTTAGAGAGCGCGTGCGGAAGAGAGAGATCAGGGAAAGAGAGAGAAAGAGAGCATAAGAAGTAGGAGTATATGTTTGGAGTGTGTATTGTCGTACGCTCATGACGCAGTTGTCAAAAGGCAACAACAATGACAATAAAGCATAAAGCTGATGATGGTGCAGAAGCAACAAAGTGTGATTAAAAGCACCCAAAGAGAAGATAAGGGATAAGGGGAACATAAATAAAACAAAAGACAAAAGGTGAGGCAAGGCAACAATTCAAAAGGCTTGCCACACTGACTGACTGACTGACTGACTGTATTGATAATCATCATCTACAGTTCATCATCATTAACTGTAGCAGCAGAGAAGAGACAACGCAGCAGCAGCAGCTGCAGCAGTAATGCAGTCGCTTCTTGGAAGAAAAACCAACGCAGCCGAATAATAATAAAAAGACAACAATAACAGCAGCTTACAGCGAAAGAAAAACTACATACACACATCCACATACAACTGTTGATCACATCACACACACAAACACAAGAGAGCAACAAAACAAACACACAAAACAACGAGAAAAACGTAATTTGTTTAAAATGTAGGTCTATAGGTTTCTCGAAAACTCCATGTGAAAGAAACGACGCAGCAGCGACCGTAGCAACTGAGACTGCGGCAACAGCAGAGGAGACAGGGGCAACAACATGGCAACAGCAACAACAGCCGGCTAACAGCAACAACATCAGATACACACTCACACACACGACTTGGCATGCCTTTTTCTATTATTAATTTAATTTTCTATTACAAACAAATTACAAAAAATTTGAGGAAGACATTTATGAAAAAGTTTATTAGATGCTCAAAACCCAAAATATTTTTATATGTATTTCTAGCAACTACCAAAGTTTATGGGTAAAGTTTAAAGTAGGATGTAAGTTACAAACCGAAGTTAGCACCTTTTTATCTAGTTTATAAACATTCACAAATGGAGTGCACTAATTTTAACTATACATTTTTTTTATATGTGTTGCTTCGAAGTCTACATACCTAAATGATAGCTTCAACTACCCAATCATCATCTCCTTATCAACTTACCATTTTTGTCGTGGATGCATCCTAAATATATTGAAACAAATATTTGTTGATAATATTATCCACTTTAACTTCAGCTCTGATTTGCGATTTTACGTTAATTCAAATTTATTTTTTGATACAAATTGCAACTTCCATATACATTTCTCACAATGTATACCTTAAAATTGTTCAGCACACCGTTTGGTCTCTTAGCTAAAGCCACTTAAGGTTATTAGCCGACTTTTTCGGTTGACTTTGAGATACATTTGTTTTTTGTTGTTGTCATTGTCTGTTGATCTTAATGCAATATTTCTATAAAGAGAAGAAGAACAACAAGGAGGGGAACAACAACAACTGAAATCATATTTTGAGTTGTTTCATAGGGCGCCTTAAAAGCGAAATGCAAAATGCCTCATTTTTGCGGTTTAATTTATTTAATATTAGCATAATGTCAATACACACACAAACGAACAGACACATACACTATGTATAAATTAGAGTAAAGTCCGGCAAATCCATTTGGTTTTGGTCTGCTTTTTCTATTTTGGCCTCTTTGGGTTTGGGCTACCTTTAAAATTCATTGGCCGTTTTATAGCCTCGCAATTTGTATGATTTAATGAGTGCCAGTTCAGTTCAGTTTAGTTTAGCTCCACTTCCAAGGGATAGTTAGATGCATGTTTTATGTGCGTCTTATGCAATTTGCGACAGTTTAATTTTATACCCAACCGTCTAGCTTAACAATTAACTTTTAGGCGACCAGACACTTTTAATGAGTCATCAAATAAATCGTAAAAAACATTGCTTACTTGACATTGCCATTGGCTAATGCATTTCATAATGCAATTTGTCGACTAACCAAGTCTACCAACAAAAATTTGGTCAGATATCTTTTTGATTAAAAAAAATTTTTTAAGTTTATACTAATCTTTTAATTGTTGCTTGAAATAATTTTGGCTAGACATATCATTTCAAAAAAATTCCAAACTGTATCTTTAAAAAAGGTTTAATATCAATGCGTTTGCCTTTAAGCTTATAAACTTAATTTTAATTATATTATCCTCAAACTAAGTAATATTCTTCAACTTTAAATTTATGTCTTAAAGCTCAAAACATTATATTGATAAATGAAAACCTTTCAAAAGCTAAGCTTCCACCAAATTTTTTCTTTTGTTCTTTTCACTTTCAAAATAAAATTAAATTAAGTCTCTTCCAATTTTTTAGGATTCAATTACCTTTTCTTTTAATTTATTTTTATTAAAATCCTTAATAAATATTGTTACATAATTAATGTCACATAAACAGCAATATATATTTATGGCAATATTGATAGAAATTTGCTTAAAAATTTGGTTAAAACTAAACTATTTCGTTTCCAGCGAAATATAATTTCTTGTTAAAGTACAAAATTCAAAAACACACCAATTGGGCGTATGCGTAATGACATTCAAAATGCAAATTGCATATTGAGTATACGCCATGTGTTTTACTTGTATTCTCCTATTTTGTTATTGTTTTTTTTTTTTTGGTCGTAAACAGCAGAACTAAACGAGCCGATGATGGGTGACGATCATAATAGTAATAACAATAATTATGATGATGATGTTGTGGAAAGTTCAAGAACGTTCATTTGGCATGAACTTGCAAAGGTCACACAATGCAATAGAAGTGAATGCACTCAACAATAGGAACAACAACAACAGAAGCAAGCATGTCGGCAACAACAATGAAAACTGACAGCTGCTGTTGCCGTTGTTGCCGCTGCTGCAACCGCAATTTAAACTAATAACTTGCAACAACAACAATGACAATGACAATAATTTATTTTTGAATTAATTTTTATTCGTTTGCTATGCAGCAAACAAGCAGAACGACATACAACAACAATAGATATGCAACTTTCAGCCACAGACTTCGCTGCCAGCGTCTGCGTCTGCGTCAACGTCGCAGTTGACGTCGCCGCTGACTTCGCTTTGTGACTGTGACAGTGACAGTTGTCGACGCTGTCGCTTGCCCTCCATTGCAGTCAACGTCGACGCCCCCGCTCACACACGCACGTGTGACTCTGTCCCTCTCGCTTCCTCTCTTCCTCTCTCCCTCTCTTTCTCTGTCTGTCTCTATCTGTCGCTCACTTCTCTTCTTCGCTATGCCCACACTCTGTGTTATTGACACTGCCGCAGCCTAACGGCAGATAAAATTCAAACGAGCCCCAGGCGATAACTTGCAACAATGTATGTAGCCTGCCGTATCGTCTATTTAATTTTCCATTCTAGATTAAATTATAATAAATTGCAATATTCTCTACACCCTTACACCCGTCATCCTTTCTTTTTCTATTTCTTCTCTTGCATTTTGCATTGCGCAATGCGCAATGCTCCTTATGACATGCTAATGCGCCTTTTTCGAAGACCGCCGGAGCAGCTGAAACAGACAGCCCAGACCTCAATGTTGACATCTGGGCGCCCACACACACACACACAACTGTACACACAACCGTACCCACAGCCATACACGCAGTCAGATGCACACACATACAGGCAGAGAAAGCTGCAGATCATAACAAGAAGAAATGACAGCTCAGCGCAAAGAGACAGACATTGAAATAGATTTGTGATTTGAACCTAAGAAGTGCATTCAACTTGAATCGATGGAATAAAGATAATCAGAACTGTAGACATAATACAATTCAACCTTCATAAAGACATATTTGACAATCGTACTTTGATATAATATGAACATTTTTTAAATATATCAGCAAAAATACAATTGTTAAGATTATTCTTAAAAAAAAGATTTTCTTTTCATGAATTTAAAGAAGGCGTGGAAACATCAAATGAAAAAAAAATGTGTGAAAACTAGTTCACAAAGAATAGTAGTCATTAAATGTTAATTTTTATTCAATATATAATATATTAGCTGATTTTCAAACAGTATCAACTCCCTTTTTTACTGCATTAAATTAAGATAGTTATTCGATTATCAAAACCTTTATGCTGAAAACTTACAACGTTGCTATTTCATCAAAATGCAAACAAACACCGGGTGTGAACGATTAATTCTATCAAAGTAATATCAAAGTAAAGTAATAATCAAATTGTAATCCAAGCAGAAGCTTTAAGTGTAACCAGATTCTTTTTTTTCTCACCATTACACATTTTGTATGGATTGACGAATTTAACTTACAAGTTTTTATGAAAATTTTCAAAATTAAAGTTTAACTTAATTGATTTAGCATCATTAATTTGTACTTTCTTCTTTAATATACATTGTATTAATATAAAAATGTAAAGTTATGCTGTTCGAAGAATGCCGAATCAGACCCAATTATGAAAGCTCAAGTTTCTATCTCAGCAAAGACTATTGATATATTATTATAACTTTACAAAAAAAATTTTATTAGTGAGCTTTGTGTCAGTTGTCAAAAAAGTTTAATTTTTAATTGCAATCGATTAAAGTTGTGAATTTAAGTTAACTGCAAATCCTATAATATAATATTACATTAACTAAATATGAATATCCGTTTTAGTTTCAGATTTGGCATATAAGATTAGTTTTATAATTATGCAAAATACAACAATAGACTGTCAACAGCTGAGTGAACAGCTGCATTGGACTAAGAAAAACACATTCCTTCATTTCTTTTTTTTTGTTTTCATTTCTAAGAAAATACAAAATGTGCTTGCCAAAAGCTTTTTTGTCAATTTCGTGCCTTTACCTGCTTAGTTCTAACCTTTTATTATCTTTTATACTTTGGAATGGGTCTCATCTACCTAGAGCTAGCTGAAATTTAACCCTCAAGATGATGCCAACAATGAAATTCTATGCATCTATTCTAATATCTAAGCAAAACTAGCTATAACGCAAAACGAATCCCATCGAGTCCCGATCCCCGATTCCGTGATAGAACCCCGCACCCAACCCAACCCAAATTAACTCAACGCAACTAAATTCTAATGCGCCATTGAATGTTGCCCCTTTGTATGTTGTTGGTTTGTTGTTGTTTTTGATATTGTTGCATTTGACACGCCTGTTGCTTTTATTGTTATTGTAATAGTTGTTGTGTTATGTGTGTGCGTGTTTGGTGCTATCAAGGCAAAACTTGACCCACATACAAGTTTATTAACCGGTTTCTGTTGGCAAAAAGGGTTGCAAAAAATTAAAAGATCAACACATTCTTTGATTAGAAGTTACGCATACAATCAAAAACTTTGTATATCGTAAGAGTAAAAGAGAGAAATTTTAAAAAATACAGAAAAATAGCAATTACGAAGAAAAAATAAATTTGATCAAGGCTTGCTAATCTATAATTAAGCTACTTTCTTTAAAAAAAAAGCTTTAGATCTGACAGATTAAGGCAAGGCTTTATACAATCGAAAGAAACTTATTTTCTATTTAAAATTTAAAAATAAATTTAGTTTAGGATGTATCTTCAAAAAAAACTTTATAAGTATATTTAATCGCTTTGAGAACTTCACTTTAACAAAGTAAGCAATTTTCTTTGTTTTCTGTTTAGTTAAAGCTAATAGTTTTCTTCCTTTCTTGTTTTCATTGGATTAAACTTTCAATATTTTTTTCGAAGAATTATGCATTACAATTAAGAACATAAAATTTTAGTTTTTTTAATTCAAATTCAATATTATTGACCAATACTCGTATGCTCTTTAATAAGACATTTTACACTAAATATCGTATGATCAAGACTGTTGTAATTTCTGTTCTGTTGTTCCCTTTAAAAGTTTAGGACTCCCTTCTGCGGGAATTTAAGTATGGAAACAAATCGAGCATACGCATCAGTTGTGGACCATTAGCCTAATTAGGAAAATGCGTGTATTCAGTAGTCGATTCCAAACCAAACCGATTCGATATGAGCCGATATCAACTTGGACTTCATCTCGCTTGCAATTTGTTTGTATTTATTTGGTTTCTGGCGCTGATGCTGATGCTGCTGGCCATGTTGGTCGTGGGCGATTGGTGGGGGCGTGGCTTATTCCGATAGTGCTTCAATATGAAACCAAAACAAAAATAAATAAAATGCCAAGCAAAAGCGCCAGCTGAGGCACAAAATGAAATCAAATCAAATGAAATGTTTTGTTTGTGTGCCAAGAATGCGTTGCCTGCCTCCACCACCTCTTCTTCCACTCTCTCTTTCCTTTTTTCATTCTTATTCTTCTTATACGCTGCCGGGTTCAATAAACTTTAATCGCACAACAACCGCTCGAATGTAAAATTGATCCAGGCCGATCGCATGGAAATGAAATTGAGGCAGACGCACAAATCACATTTCAACTTCGGCATCATCAGCATCATTTTTTGGATAAAAAAACATCTTCAATCCTCTATCAGCATTAACTAAAGATCAAAAGTGTAAACAAACTTAAGAGCAAGGCAACAATTGTTAAAAAATTAGGGACTAGTAAAATACCCTTAAATATTTTACAATTGCAGCGCAGCTTCCTGATTTCTGAATAACTTCAACTTTTAGTATCCAATCGTGTTGGATCCAATGTTTAGAATAATTAAAAAGCATTATTTAACATGTGTACATGAAAGATCCACAATAATAGATTACAAATTGGCTTATCGATAAAGCATAAATTTAAAATACACTCTTGCTAGATTTCAAGATTATAAAGCTGACATAAAAGTACTCAAGTAAAGAATCTCACTTCACCTTAATAAAATAACTATTAATAGTAAATAATTCATAGTAATAATTTGTTATTTAAAATAAATCTAGTTATTGTTTCTCCCAGACTCATAATCAAAATATCAATGTACATAACATATGTGATATATTAATTATTTATTTCTCCCCCTTCAAAAAAATTATTTTAATTATAGATATAGTAATTATATCACAAGTAATTCAAGTATTTATTATTCAATTCAATAACTAATTTACTATTAACAAAGAAACAACTTGGTTTGGCTTTAATCTTTCTGGTATAGTAAAAGACGAGCAGCTCAATTTGTATCTATTTTTTTCCAAATTTTTTGAAAGTAGAATGAACTAGTTCAAGAAACCAGCTCCAAGGCAATTAAAAACTAGTTTTATTATTCATTTGATTGATAGAGACAATAATACTAATCAATTTGAGGAAATATGCAACGACTTCAGTAAGCTGCAGGTTGAATTGCCATCTAATAAAAAAAATCTGCAGTAAAACGTCAAAAACTTAGATTAGATTGCAAAGATCTTTAAAAAGGCTGACATCACAATGTTATTCCGATTGAAATTCGATATTTATTTCATTTAGGTAAAATTTAAGTAATATACGTCTTGGGTAGCCTGTTCAGATATTCTCAGATAATTTTAAGAATGTATCAAAACTAGAAAAATAAAACTAGAAAAAACTAGTCGGAAAGGCTATAGTGGAGATCTCGACCATAGGATACCCGTTACTTACTTTAATATAGGGTTGGAGATGCCTACTTCTCCCTGTTACATACATTCCAACGAACACAATATACCCTTTTACTTATTTTTCAAGTAACGGGTATATAAATTGTGTGAGTAACAAAACTGTTTCTCCAAGTGCATGATTTAAACATTTAAATTTGTATAACAAATTGAATTTATTTAATTAAACTAAAACGACGTTATTATCATTTAGTTGTTGATAATTTAAAGTGCAGTCCAACCATTTTTAAACTTTAACTGTAGAGTAAGCTATGGCTTACAAAAATATTGTGATTTAGCTGAATTAAATAAATAATTGTTAGAAAATTCAAATTATTTTTGGTTTATTCGCTTTTTTTCGTTCAGTGTATTATCCGCCAGCTTTATCGCTGTTGCAACTTCAACTAAAATTACTATTTATTTCAATTTTTTATTTTAAGTCGTTGTCGTTGTCACTTGGCAACTGACTAGCTGACTGACAATCTAACTGCCTAACTGACTGACATCTATTACCAAATTTACACACACAAACAGACACACACACACAGATAGTCCTTAGTTAAGAGACTTGAGTTGAAGTCTCATAAAGTGGCTTGTGAGTGGATTCAAGTGCATATTTCGGTTAATTTGAATTGCAGTCTCACAGTTCAATTATGTGGCAAGGGAAGGAGCGAGAACAACGGAGACGGGGAGGTAGAAGGAGAGGGAAAAGAAGGTTGAGAGTTTTGAATTGAACCACAAGAAGTTGTTCAGTTCAGCCTCGTTTCGGATTGGCAATTTAGTTACAGAAATTAAGTAAATTAAATTACAATGTGCACATTGTTAGCTCTCAGTGTGTGTGTGTTTTCTTGTGCCGAGTGCAACTTCATTATGTGCATTTAACATAAATTTTCAATTATTATGCGATTTAAAGTGCACTGTGCATGCACTTTTGCCACTCACTGTAGAAGTTTCAAGTTGTTCTGCAAAATTTCGAGTGTTGTTTTTGTTGCTCTTGTTGTTGACTTTGTGGCACGTTTTATTTTCGCTTTTGCCTGTTGCTCTTCTTATTACTGCAGTTTCTTTTTTGCCTTTTTTATTCTCTCCTTTTTTGTGTAAATCTCGTACATCTGTTGTCGCAATAATGCCTGAAAATTGGTTCACAGTTGACCCAGTTTTTTTGGTAGTAGCGTTTGTTGTCGATTTTCATCGAGCGAAGGAGACACGAGAGAGTGTGAGAGAGAGATTGGTCAAATGGATCTTATGCTCGTTTACCAGCTGCCAACAAACAAAAACAACTTATGTAGGATATATGTTTATATGTACATATATATCTTTCAGATTGGCACCAAAAACTGCAACAAGATGTTGCCTGCAATGTGGAGCAGCAATTGTGGAAGAAGGGGAAGTGAGGGGAGCCCAAGAACCAGGCAAAAAGAGTAAGACTCATGTGCGTGTGTTTGGTAAGTGGTTCACTTTTTTTGGGAGAAAATTCTTGAAATATTTATGGGAGAAAACGTAGTGCAGTTCTTCAGCAGACAAACCGAAATATTCATGAGTGCATGTGAGTGTATTCAAGAAAGCAATTTTTATTAGACACAGATCACTTAACATGACTTGAAAGAATCTTAAAAACAATTTGTTTTCTGTGATGTTTATTAAACAGATATAATATTATATATATATATTCTACATGTCATATACAGTCGAACTTTCCTAACTCGAATCACCGTTGTTCAAAGAAAAAGGTCGACTTATGAAGATATAGCAAAGTTTTTTATAAGTTTATTAAAAGAAACTACAACTTCATTCATGTTAAATTGTGAAAATAAATAAAATTAAAAACCTCATACATACAAAATCATATATCTCATATATACAAATAGCGAGCAGTTACATTTTTTTTATCGTTAAAGTTAAACAAAACTTAAAAATTGAGAAATTACTCTTATTTTAATAAACTTTCACTATTAAATTTTCTCTTATTCTACAGCTAAACAACACTTACAAAATTAGGGTCTGATAAATATTTTTGTTTATGTTATTTTCTAAAAAAAAGGGGTTTTTTTTTTTAATATCAAATAATAAAATGATCAGAAGCATAAAACAGAAAGTAAAATAAAACTCATTTTATTGCTAATTTCCCCGAAAATTCAAATTACAGAAGCACTTGCCTTTTTTTTTTTGTTCGAGGTTATGGATTTATTCAAGACATGGAAGCTTGTTGTTCGTTATTCGCTCAGTAATGTTGTAATGTAAAGTAGTGACAGAAAATAATCAAGTTATCGATATATTCCTAAATAGTACTACGAGATTTCAAAATCGACTTTTCTTAAAAATTAATATTTTTTTACAGATTTTACTTTTCTTGTATCGATTTATTGACTGCTTCAAACTTAACTATTTTTGCAGGTCATTTATTATGGTTGTTATTCAAAAATTTAACCGCTGAACTTAATATTGAATGCTTTGGTGGCAGCTACTTCTCAGTTTGAATCCAAATGCAACAACGGCCAATACCAAAAGTAAGAAATTGAAAGGGAGGAGGAGAGTGAGCAAGGAAGAGGGAAACAAGTCACAAATAAAAGTGTATACCTTTAATACATATACGAGTATAATTCCCCCCAACAGCGACAACTGCAAAAGCAGCATCAGAAACTGCAGCTTAAGTCAAAAACCTGCTCCTTGTATAAAAATTGTTGCTTCGTCCTCTTTTGCTTCTTTTTTACTTTTTACAAATAAAATAAAAAGAAAACAAATTTTCAGATTTTTTTTTTGGATTTCGCATTTTCAGTTATTCTTAATACAGAATGCAGACTGTTGTGTGTGTGTGTGAGTGTGTGTGTCCCAAATTTGGGTGAAATTTTGGCCTGTTTTGAGAGAATTTTGGGAGAGTTTGAATGGAGTTAAAAACTGGACTTGTAGTTCTAACTGGAGGGTGCAGTTGCTTTTCCTCTCTCCTTATCTCTTTCTCTCTCTCTCTCTCTCTCTCTCTCTCTCTCTGTTTCTGTTTGATTGCATGTAATCAGTTAAGAAACCAAAAACAAAAAATTGGGTCAGCTTGTTGAAATAATAATAAAAATAAAATAAAAAGAAGGCAACTCACCTTTTGGCATCAACCAAAATGCAAGTTTTGTTTAGATTGGCCGAAGACAGATTATCCGAACTTGGTAATGTTGTTTGTGATGTGTGCGTAAAGTCTGAGGATGCCGAAGATGATGACGACGACGATGATGATGACGACGATGATGTTGTTGAAGCTGCTGAAGAGCTGCAAGTTGCTGTTGTTGCTGTTACGCCGATTGCTGCTGCTGTTGCTGTGGCTGCTGCAATTGGCTGCACTTCGATTTGTAGGCGACAATCGGTAACAATTTTGGCCAGATTACGTCGGCTGCTGCCAACCAACGGTACCTGTTCCATTGCTAATGATTCGTTGTCTGAATTGTTGGCGTTGTTGTCGTCGTTGTTGTTGTCAATGTTGTTCGCGTTGGCGGTGACGTTAGCTTTAGTTTTGGTTTTGGCCTCCTCCTGCCTTTGAACACTTTCCACCACCAACATTTTTTCGTAATGTGTCTGGGACTTGAACGATTCACACTTTGCCTTTTGCTTCTTGGCTTTCAATTCTTCAGCTGCCTTTGGAATTTTTTGAATTTTTGTTGTTTTGCCGACGCTGCTATTGTAGTTGTTGTTGTTGCTGTTAATGTTGCCGTTGGCAGCAGCCACATCTGCAACTGTTTCCTGTTTAGTCAACAACGATGCTGATGCTGATGATGATGACGACGACGACGACGACGATGACGACGTTTTAGTATTAACTGCTGCTGGCAGTTGTTGCTGTTGTTGTACTGCTGTTGCTGGCAGAGTTATGGCCAATGTTGTTGGTGTTGCTGTTGCTGCTGTTGCTGCTGCGGCTTTTAATGACTCCTCAACAACTTGTTCAGCTGCTGCTCCTGTTGCTGTTGCCTTTAGAGTTGCTGTTGTTGTATTTATAATTGCCGGCTGTTGCTGTTGTTGCTGTTGTTGCTGTTGCTGTGTGGCGAGAGCGGCTCCACCTTCTGGTATAATTGTTGCAAAAATTTGTTCGCCAAATATGAAAAGATCCTTGGAAATAATCATTATCACCTTTTTGTGATATTTTTGGTTGCCCTTTTTTTTGCCGTATTTTGTTGCTAGTTTTAATATGGATTAAGATTGCGCAGTTTTTTCTCGTAGTTTCTTATTTTTTTTAGTAAATGTAAAGCGTTTCTTCATTAATTGAAGCAAAGAATTTCATTAAAACCCGTTTTGTTTATTTTGCTGGCATCTTTTGGGAATTTTGCGCTCATTTCATAATTCGCTGGCTGGAAAACAAGTTGGAAAGATAATAAAATTTATTAAAAGTACGACAACTGCTGAACAGTAAATTAAAGTTATTTTACATAATTTTTAAAACATAAAAATTCACTATAATTTTCGGATACCGAATAATTAACATTGTGAAATTTAAGTAAATAATGAATAGTTAATATTATATATCGTAACGACTCTTGAAAAATATGAGCTTCGTTAAGAAATTTGGACAACTATTCGGTTTATACGTAGCTCAGTAAACGATTAAAATATTCGTTCTTCTTTTTAGTATACATAAAGATACATTTTTATCAGGGCGAATAGTATACATAGGTATACACGATTATATATTTTTATATTGAAAGAAAGCGTTTTCTTCTAGGCATTACAAATTAAGATGTATTCTTCAATATTGAAGAATACTTGTTTTAAGTATATTTATAATTAAGAGTATATATATTTTAACAATATAGTGGGACATTGAAAGTTTATAAATACAAAAATTGTAAGAAAGATTTGAGATAGCTCACTTATGGACCTTAAAATTAAGGTAAATTTTCTATTTAATATTGTAACATGCAATTGAGCATTATATTATTGCGGGTGGCTTAAGCAAACACTTTAAAACCTTTTTAAATTCAATTCAACAAGTTGCTGAAATATTTTCTTAATACGCACAACTCGCAAAAAAACAATCTTTACCTATTTATATATTTTATTTTAATTTTAGTCTTGCACTATTCATTGTACACTTGAAAGTGACTTGCTAAAAAGCGTTTGTATCCCATGGTAATAAATGTGGGAAAAATGTCTATATACAATATTTCGTTTTAAAAATTGTTTATTCTTTGTTCACAATTGTTGATGTGTATTTTTAGCGGTCACTTTTCAAATGCATTTCCAACTTGAAACACACAAAAATTAAATGAAATTTTAGTGTCTGTCTAAGCCGCGTCTAGCGTTCAACAAAGAGTAACACAAAAGAAAGAGAAAGGGTGACAGAGGGAGAAGGAGAGGCGGTTTTATTTTAACTTCAGTTATAATTTGTCAATAAGCCCGCGCGAAACAAAGCGCCAGAGCAAAACGTCAGTTTACATTTTGTGCATATATCTGTGATTGTCAGTATTTGTGTGCACGGAATAAAAATGTAAACATAGCAAAAACAACAAACGAGTGTCAAGAAACAACAAAAACAACACACACATATACAAAACACGCACCCAAAAGCAGCGAATCGGCGAATCGGCAACTTGACGAAGAATCTCGTTGTTGGATCTCAGGATGGAGGAGGGGAGTCTTGATGGCAGTCTGACTGAACGGTTGGTTTGTTGCTTAATTGTTTCGTGGTTGGCGGGGGGCTGTTATACGAGTTGATCGCTATTAAATATTTGATTTAAAATCGGCTGCGACGCCTTACAGAAGGAAACGAGAGGATAGCACTTTTTTCTCTTAATTTATTTAATGCATTTGTTTGACTTGAACATTGAAAGATAAACACTCTCTTAACACACGCACAGGAAAACACAGAACGAACACGGGAAACCGAAGCCCAAACAGAAACCGAACCGAAACGAAACGAAACGTAATGAAAAGATGTAAAAAAAGGCTTCAGTGCATGTTGTTGCTGCTGCTGCTCCGATCGACTAACTGAATTGGAATTGAAAGCTGAACGGCAACGGCGACTGCGACGACGACGACAACGATAACGTCAACTTTCTGACAACGGAGCAACGACGGCGCGTTACGAACAACCAACGACGGCCAATTCCGATCTCATACTGATCACCGTTAAACAGTGTTTGCTTGTTGGTGCTGTTGCGAACGCGTCGCAGTCAGCGTCAAAGAGCGCATGGACGTGCATGAATGACAATTTTAACAGCGCTGTGGGCGCACAGTCTCTCCACAACTCAAGCAGAGCTGCTCGCAGAAAACAGAGACTGCACGTGCGTATGAAGCTTATGCTCTCCCACTTTCCCACTCTCACATTCTCTCTCAATCTTTCGACACATTTTTGCTGTAAGCTTACAAGTTCCTAAGAGCGACAAGCTGTAGCGCTCTCTGCTTTTGTTACATTAAATGTAATGAAATTCTGTTAAATGAGCTCTGTAATCAGTCATCGACGAAAGTGAACCGGGAACTTGTTAACCGATAAAAGCAACGAAGCCTTTCTGAGACTAAACTAGGAATTAAGATATTAGTGACTTTTTGATACAAATTTTGCTTAATATTACACTGAGAACAAAGTGTGTCTGATAATAAAAGTACCGCACCGCTTTACTTTTCGGATCCCAATTTCTTGCAGTGTACAGCACAAGTAATTTGACAAGTTTTATGATTGACATTTATCAAGTTTGGTAGCGAATTCGTTTTTCTAAAGAATTATATAAAACATTTCCGGCACGCATTAGCAAAATCAAAAATAGATGAAGATTTTTTGAATACATTTGTACATACATAGTACATATTTTAATCCGAGATGAAAAACCTTTTTGGTATTATCTACATGCATATATGGCAAAATGACAAAAACTCGTTGAGCATGCCTCAGTTTCGTATATTTGTCGACTGTTGAAGCTTATCAGTCATTCAACTTGGCTGTAGAAAGCAACGGCAACAACAACAGCACTTAAACAAAAAAAAAAACAACGCATTTTATGCGTGCCCCGTTATACCAGGAAGAGAAATAAATCGTAACGCACATAGAGACAACATTCATAAAATGTGTCAGCTGTTTTTTAAGCTTTTAGCTTCGTTGACCAAATCCCAGTGCCCAGTACATGTCTGGGTACTATGCCCGTGATCTGTGAATATAACGATGATTATTAACTTTATCCACCCGCGTTTCATCCTCATACTAGGTGAAAGGGGTTGGGCTATTAAGTTTATAGCACATGCCATAAACATTTCTAATATCTGCCAGCTGCTGATGTGCTTGTTATTGTTGTTCTTTTTCATGCGCACTGTGCAAATGTGCGAGTTGTTGCCACACACACACACTCATACAGATAACAATACGCACTCAAAAGCACACGCACTTGCTCTTAACCTTGAAAAGCTAAAGCTGAACAGCTTTTCGTTGTTGTTGTTGTTCTTGTTGCTGTTTCTTCTCCTTTAGGTATTCATGTGTCTGTCGCTGTGGTTGTGTGTTTGTAGGTGTTCACTGTACAGCTCTTTTCGGCTGCGCTGATAACATTGTGTTGTTGTTTTATTTTCTTTCTTTTTGTGCGTTCGTTGCTCTTCACACACACACACACACACACGCACGATCATTTATTTGCGTATTTTATAGAATTTTCTATAGTTTTATTATGCAGATATCTTGAAATTTGTATTGCTAATTTCTTCTTAAGATCTCAGCAAATGTGTATCCGAAAATATCACAATGTACGTATTTTCTTTATTCTGATGATTTTCGATGAACTCCTTTCACCAGCATTCCTTTTATATTCTTGTTTGTTTTCTTTGGCATTTGTAATGCAATAAAATACTAAGTACAAGAATGCTTAGTCACACTCTATGAGTTATTTTTTTTAAGAAAAGGATGGCAATTTGGGGTTTCAGTTTTTTGACCGTAGACTTATCAGATTACAGAATGTACAAAACCTGAAAAGAGTTTATAACCTTGAATTTAACCCATATCAACTGCAATTGAGTTCAACGACACTTACATTAAGTTCACTGAAAGCTTAAAGGTGGAAGCTTTACATAAATGATGATTCCTTTACAGTAAATCAAGTTCAAATTTCACAAGAAATCAGCGATTTAATAGATTGTTCATAAAGAATAATTTCTAAAGCTAATTAATTTCTGAGACAGCCTTAAAGTAGGCTACTAGTTCTGCAAAATAAAATGCTTGGCTGATATATTCGATATTTTTATTATAGGCAATACAGCGAGTTAAGCGATCTTCTTACTTTTGGATACCATTTTTATACCTTGAGCCCATTAAAAATGGGCAAAACGATACATCGAAAATTAAGTTTTAGTATAAAAAACCAAACTGATAGATTATGTATCGAAGCTGGTATTATATATCCTGACCAAATTTGGTTAAAATCGGTTTACCATATCACATAGCTGCCATAGGAACAATTGGTCGAAAATCAAGTTTTATTGAAGAGTACCTTGGTTCAGGGTATCCTACCGTTGAGCGTGCTCGACTGTAACCGTCCACTTGTTGTAGTACCGTTCGTTATTTGCCTCAAAATAACCGTCAGCTGCGTCTATTTCCTTATTGAGATTTGAGAACTGGAAAAAGTCGCTGGGCGCCAGAACAGGGGAATAGGAGAATTCGAAAGTAACTTGAAGCTCAGCTCTTGTAATTGTTTTATATGGTTTCATAAATTTGTGACACGGTGCATTGTCAGCACTTTCTTTTTCTTTTGCAAATGGGTTCCGTTTTTCCGAGATTTCTTTCTTCAAACGCTCCAAAATTGTTATATTCTAGTTGCTTTTGATTGTTTTTTTATGGCTCAGAAAATGTGGTTTGAAAAAATGGAACTTAAATACTAAACACCTTTGGCATATGCTTCATTTGTTAGATTCAAATTAATTTTAAGAGAAAACGTATTCTTACACTTATTTACTTAAATCAAACAGCTTCATCGTCTGAGATTTTGAATCGCAATAAAATTTTTGGGTATATATAAGTTATATTTGAATAGATTTACATACAGAGAAAGTCGGCTATAAGCAATGGATGCACCCATTATATCGATATATGACATGTTGATGAAGCGTCACAGGCAGCAGAAGAAGGATGAGCAGTTACAGCACAAGGAATTGCTTTCAGGTTCCGCTGGACGCCAAAATAATCCCACAAGGACTTCAGCTAATAGCCTTGCAGAGGCGAAGAAAACCAAATTGAAGACAAGTCGTACCAAGATTTGTGTCGATTTGAAGGACAAGCAAACTACAAAGACGTCCAGCAATGTGATAACTGCCACACATTTAACTAAAAAGCGTACAGGAATCCTAATGCCATCGCTGACCAAAAAGGAGGTTCTCAATCAGCTGATCGAGCGGATGTCCGCGTCCACCAAGAAGCCCCAAGTGAAGCCCGTAAACAATGAATCTTCAGGTCAGGGCACATCTCCAGCCGAGGATGACAGCGATGGTCCCATTATATCGATCAAGAAAATGAAATTCAAGCCGAAGAATTTGAAACCGCTCCCGCCTAGTGCATCCAGTAATTCTCGTCGGCGTCTTGCCCTATCGCCACGTAATACGAATACCATGGGCACCCCAAAACTCAAGCGGGAGAAACCCATTAAGTCCAAGGCTGTCAGCAATTCAACGGCCCTGAGGACTGACACTAATAATAGCGATATTGTGCGACCCAAGCGACGTCTTCAGACCAACAAGTCCAAGATATCAATCACGTTGAAGATAGAAGATAGAAAGACACCTTCAGATGAAAATGTCGTTCGTTATCGTCTCTGAATTCATATTAGGATGGTACCGTCTTAACGCAAATCTTCTGGTGATTTTGAAAACGTTTTTCAGTTATTCATAGAGCGCCCGCATGTCAACCAATAGAATTCATTGGAGCGTGGAACCTATTGGTTACATGTGGACGGCGTTCATAAATTTCTAGTTTTTCTTTGTTCAGAAATACTTGTATATGCAATGTTATAAAACAAAAAAAAATACCTATGCAAATATGTAATACAGTTTACTTTAAAGGTTGCAGAACTCCATTGCATTTTGACCACTTTTTGAATTTGAATTCTAGTTGGCTGTTGCTCAAATCAATGTGTTATCTATGGTCTTTCTTGTAGATAGAGAAAAAAGATTGCATGCCTTTTGTAATTACATAATCACATTTTTTATTTATATTTTTTTTGCTTTTTATAATAAATTATAATTTCTTTTAATTACTTCAGCTTAACAATATTGTTGCAATACATATAAATTGTGACAAATTTGACTTTGAGGTCAATTCGCAACGGATTAAACAATTTGATGCTTCTCAATTCTATGTCTGTAACGTAGATGTGTGCTCTTCTATTCAGTATTTGTATGTTTTACCAACATTTGAATTGAAATTCTTAGCCATACTGTTGCGAAACGATTTACATTAAAATGCAACAACCTACAAACTAACAATACTTTGACCTATTATGTAGTACATATAATATATCCATATAGTATGAAATCGGTATTATAAATTTTTCTTAGCATTTATATTTAATAGTTTGAAGTTTCTGTTTAGACTGTAAACGGGCGCCAAAAAGAGTTAAGAAGTGTTACAAAAACCAACAAAATATCGTCATAAAAACATTGCTCACATTTGTTGTTTGTAGTGGATTGGTAAGATTTACAAAAATATTGTACATAATTATTATCGGTCTTATCTTTGTGTATTTGGTTTTCATTTAATCATTTTTATTTTCTTTTTTCTTTTTGGGTATAATTTATATCAAATTTACAAAAATCGACTTTAAATTTAGCAACTTTGCGCTTATCAGACATGGAATATTTCTTATTAAATTTAAATGAATTTTTGAAAACAAAAATTCAAGACGCACTTTTTGTTTAACGTTCATTTTGTTGTTTCTGGCATGTGTGTGTGTTTGTTTGAAATACTTAGAAAGTTTCGCGTAAAGCGTTAACTCAAAACAGGTAAACATAAATGCAGCGACTCAAAAATTGTATGAGCTTTACTAAAATAGATATAAAAATATTAAATTCATTATTACACTACATAAATTAATAAATTAGACAAACTAAAATGAAAACTACTTAAGCAATAAAACAAATAATTCTCTCGCTCTGTTTCTGTATCATTTTGTGACAATATTTTAATGTTCTTTAGTTCTACTTTAAGTTTTGAAATTCAATTTCCGTATTTTTGGTGGCTTTGTTTTTAACAATTTTTTTTAAAGCCGAAGCCGAAAGGAACTAATCGGGCATATTAACAAGGCCTTTTCGGGAATATTTGTTTGTTGAAGGGGAGGGGTGTGCTGAAAGAGCTGCTAGGGTATCATGACTTCAGCCAAAGTCTTTTCAGTCTGAAATAAAAACGAAAAGCAAAGTAAGATAAATGATAAAAATAAAAATTAATAAAATTAAAGTATTTGAGAATAAGAAATTCGAAAAACTAAAATGAATTTGTTGTTTCAGATTCTTCTTTCAGTGTGTAAAACTTAATGCTAAGGAACATGCAACAATTTCTTTGGGTTTTTATTTAGTTTTTTTTTTATCTATTTGTTTCTGTTTTGAATGTGAATTACATTTAATTTTTGCTTTGCTTTTTATTTTTTATTATGATGCTTAGAATTCCGTATGCATCGACTCAATACTCTGACGTAGCTGACCATCGTTATAGATTTTTTCGCAAACGATGCTCACCTTTTTCAGCAGCTCAATTGCTGTTTGAAGCACCTGATGCCATTTGCGTAGCTCCGATTCATGCGAAAGCTCCTGCTGACGCAACAGCTCCAACCAATCTTGATTCGTATTCGGTAGTTCCCTGAAATGAAAGGAGCCGAAATAAATAAAAATATAAAAATTATTATCGCATACATTTGAGTATATCAATATCGAATACACTCACTTGAGGGCTGCCAAACTGGGCATACGTGCACGTCGGCTGAGATCCACATCAATGTGTTCTTCCAGCTTCCAGAGCTTAAGTAATAATATCACATTTAATGCCAGCAGTAAGCACATCAACAGTATAACAAACAATGATAAACCCTTGTATCGAAATTTGTCCTGCATTTGACCCATTTGCTGACCCCCAGCCAGCAACTGTTGCTGCTGCTGAGCTGCCAACTCTTGCTGTTGCTGTTGCCGACTGCACGCACCGCTGACACCGCCAACTGCCCCATGTGCCAGGCCAGCAGCAGCTCCAGCACCTCCAATGACGCCTGAGGACTTTAATTTCGTATCCCATTTTTCCATTGTTTCGATTTTGCCAGTTTGTGCCGTGCCGCAGTTTGCTTCCTCCGAGGGGCGTATTTGTGTGGCGGTACCTGCAAATGCACGGGGGCGCAGCAAATAACAATAATAACAACGAAAATCATTACCAAAAAAAATCAAGTTAATATGAAATGCAAATGCAACACAATAGTTAAATGCAAAAATCAAATACAATATTGCTTACACATGCAAATGTTTAAACGATTCCAACAAAATAATAAACAATAAGCATATTAATGATGAGCCAGCAATTGCCACAAGCTACTTTAGTTTCTAAGCTTAAATGTTCTTATGAATTACACTTCAATAATTTTATATGTATATCAGTAAACATTCTTCGTAAGCAACATTTACAAAAGCAAAACCTTAATTGATAATATTGTTACAAACAAAATTTCTAAGCTATCTTTATGTCGCAAACGGATTAAACTAAAGTATATACTCCTTTTCTTTGCACAAGGGTGCCACAGAAACCGAAAATCTCTCAAAAATGTATGGAGATTTGAGAGATTGTCGGTTGGTTTTGTATTCTGTGGTACCCCTGATAGGAAATAGGAATTTTTTTTAAAACAGGTTTATGTAAGTTGCTTGTATAGAATGTTTAATTAAATACGAGATATATAACATAATCCCTAATTGAATGTAATTTTGGCTATTATATAAATGTGCTAACCTTATTTGTAGTCATTTTTTGACTGATGTGAAAATTATCATTTAGAAATATAAATATACTTTAAAAGACTTTTACTTTACATTAATTATAAATTTTCAAAATATTCACGACACAAATTGTATAGGCAAATAAGCCATGCTATACATTTATAGTTGAAGAAATAATTTGTTTTTCAAGTATTACTCGAAATACTCTATTGTATTTACAAAATAATTAAATAAATCAATTTTACTTTAATTGAATTTTGTACTTTATATGTACGTGTAGATCAAATAAATAGAGAAATTTTACGAGTCTTAACGATTATAAGAAGACAGTAAGAAACCATGCATTATAAACAAATTAATTGCATATGATTTCACATATTAATAACTAAAATGATATTGATATTTATGACAGATTCAAAATAATTTACAAAGTTTTTCTTAACTTTGAAAGCTAGCTCTCACATCATATTAAAGAGTAGAGAGTATCTGCAAGTCTGTACATAGTTTAAATTGCAATAGGCTAAGTGACAATTGCATGGCAATTATGGACTGATTAGCGTATGAGATATAACGCTGTATACCTTGACATTTGTGCAATTTGGCCTTACGATGCTGAGGATAAAAATTCATGTGTTGCTGCTGTGGATGCTGCTGAATTTGCTGCTCACTATGATGATGATGATGCCGTTGGTGAGGTTGATGTCGATGATGACGAGGTTCTTGATGAGCATGATGATGGTGCTGTGAAGGATGATGATGATGATGATGTTGTGAATGATGACAAGTCGATCGTCTTTTGTTGTCATTGTTCGGGCTGCTTGCTGTTGTTGTTGTTGTTGTTGTAGTTGTTGCTGTCGCTGTTAACGTTGTCGTTGTTGTGGTGGTGGTTGTTGCTGATTTGACCAATTGTAGTTGATTTAGGCCTGTGTGTGTGGTTTTGTAGCTTTTGTTGTTGTTTACATATTGCATGGTAATTGTTCTAGTTGTTGTTGTTCTATTTGTTGTTGTGGATGTAGCGTGCATTTTGTGTAGTAAGAAGAAGCAATAGCAATGGCATTTGGCATTGACAGTGTATTTGTATTTGTATTCGTAATCGTATTTGTATTGATTTGCATTGTTTTTGTTGTGATTGTTGCATTGCTCATTTTGTTGTTGCTCTTACTGTTGTTGTTGCTGTTACTGTTGTGGCTTAAATTATTTACAAAATGCTTACCACGTCTCGGACGTCGTCCCTTTCCCTTCGCCGGCGGTATGCACGTCTCGCTCTGAAGCGCATGCAGCTGAGCACAAAAGAAATCCTCCAGACCCGCCCACGTATTCTTCTCTATAAAACCCTTGACAACGCCCCATATGGACTTCTTGTATTTGATTTGGGCATGGATCGACAACATTGTATGATCATCGACAGTGCTAAAAATAAAAAAAAGAAAGTTAAGATTAAAATTATTTTGAAATAAACATAAATATAAACTTAATTATCTAAAAATTAAATCTTTAAATTTTTTCATTAAAATAAAATATAAAAGAAATCCAATAGTTTGTGATCAACACTTACCGCGCCATACAAAAATGAATGAGAACACTGAAGCTATCCGCATAGGGAATGCCCGCATTTACACTATTAACGTCTATCGAATATAGTTCACCCGGTTTGCTGCATTCACGCATTGTTTGGTATTCGGTGACCTTAAAGAACAATTATTAAATTAAAAAAGGCTGCACTTATGAATTGTAGTAAACTTACCTTTGAGGTCTTTGGGCCAACGGAGGCGGCCAATTGTACTGTGACATTTACCAAGCGCACATTCTGGCCCTCCTCATTTTTCTGCCACTCTCCCATGATTAAATCCGTGGATTTCCGCATATCATGAAACTCAGTCAAAAATTTAGATTTCGAGAACAAAAAATTAAACAGCGTATCTACACGAATGGGCAGAATTGTATGCACTATCTGACGACCCTCGTGTGTCGATGTGCACTCCGTGCTAGGCACAAAACTGCAAGAAATAAAAGTAGTATTAAGTATTTATGAAACAATTTAGTTTTTTAATTTAATTTAACAAAAATGTATACTTTTAAGAGCAGCATTAAGCAGTGTTCGAAATCAACTTTGACATTTATTAATATTTTAATCAATAATTCTTTGGGTTGACCTAAAATTATATAAAATAAAAATAAATAATTGAAATTTTTTTTTTTAGAAATCATAGGTAAGTCATTTTACTATGAAAAAAAGCAAATGCAAATATCTTCTAAGACAGGTTAATAAATGTTTTGCTATTCCTCATCACGAGGAAATATATACTATTTTCGAATTAAATAATTGTGCAATATTTCTATTTGCAAAAAAAAAAAAATTTAAGATACAAATTTATTATTCAAAAAGAGTATTTCTGCTCCTATAGCTATTTTTTTCGAAATCTAATTATAAGCATACAAAAAATGTCTGATAAGATTTAAAATCGTATATAATTTTTGAAAAGTGTACATCGCGTCGTTCAAACTGTTTTAAATTTTAAATTCAAATTATTCTCGTTACATGATCCAAATATTTTTTTGTTTATAACTTACGGCACATTGTTCTCTTCGGAATCGGAAGAGTCCGAGACATCTGTGGGTCCAGCCTCATCGTTTTTGCTCGCAAGTTCCACATCGCGTTGTCTCTGATTTTTGGTAACTTTCCGTTTGGTATCTGAGCCATGACTGAACTCCAAGGCAGTTGCTGTTGCATTTTTTGCATTGCTGCTGATGGATTTTTCGACCTTTTTATCGGAGTTGCCACTAGCACCAACACTACTACCACCACCACCACCACTGGCTGTGATTGTTGTGGCTGTTGTGGGACCGCTGGTGGTGGTGCCACTGTTGCTGCTGCTGGTGGGCACGTTGAGTGTAACTGCGACCGATTGCTCCGCGGCTTTTACCGAGCTGAGCGTTAGCTCTTTGGCATTGGCCTTCATTTTCTTATTGGATTTCCGTGTGCTGTCGCTGGTTTTATTATCTGATCCGCTGGCCGAAGCGTTCGCCGATGAATTCAAGTTTGACGATTTGCTAGAGTTGAAGAAATATTTCGTTTTTGATTTACGGGTTGCAGTGTTGCCACCGCCGCTGCTCGCACTGCTGTTGCCACTCTGCTGTGGCTGTTGCGACGAATTGTTGATACTTGGATTTGAGTTACTCTGTTCGCCACCGAGATCGTCAATGGCAGTTTGAAAGTCAACATCCGTTTCGGTATCTGCATTCAGCGTAGGATCTATATAATCCTCATCATCTGTGGTCAAACCAAGCTCCTCGCCGTAACAATTGTGCACATAACGCCAAATCTCTTGAGGCGAGAACTGTTTATTCATCAATGTATTCTGCCAGACGCGAAAGAGCATCAAAAATGACTTATCACGCGATGAGAATGTCGCAAAGAAGAACTTCTCCTTGGCTGTCGATATTGAGATGGCATTCGGTATTACCAAAGCGGTTTTCTCCTTCGTTATCGCCGTCACATCCTTCCATTTAATGCTGACATAAGTTTCCCAAGAAAATATGTTTGCGTGGAAGCAAACGTAATTCTGCGACACGTATAATCGACCCTGCACTAAGATATCCCTTTGCAGTGCACACGAATAATCTGAAAATGAATTAGAAAAATTAATTGAGGTATTCATAGGATATCGTTTCAGCTTAAGAGGGTGAAAAAACACTTTAAAATATAGGTTAATAATGGCAATAATTGATTAAAGTCTTCAAAACAATGAATACTTGGAAATCAGATTGCATTGTGCTACTGTCATCTATTTATTAATTATTACTTATGTAATTTTATTGCGTAATACTATCAGATAGAGTTGCCATCTAGCTTAATTATAAATATAACTGGTTTGACATTTTAATTTTTGGATCTTTTGTAGAAAAATCATTAATGAATATCGAGTACAAAAGAGGGCTTGAGAGGTAAAGCCAGAGTAATCCCATACACACGAAGCTATGGAAAACAATAAAGGACTTTTCTCTAAATATATTTGGATAAGCTTCTGGAAAAAAGATATCGGAAAACTGTTTACAACGCAGAAGAGTATCTTATAGAATTGACATTTATTCGAAAATTCAAGCATGAGTAGAAAACAATAGTGTATTAAAGCTTTCATAACTAACAGTATTACCATTTAAGCATTGACTTCAATAAACACCTTTGGTAGACGGTCCTTTTATTAACTTTAACATATTGTAAATTGACTTTAATTGACTTGTACATAAAATTATAACGATCATTTGATTAAACTTACCGACAATTAGGCGCTCATCGATGGGCACCTCTTTGAAGAGTTTTTTGAAATCCTCAGCACGCGATTTATAGTTGGGATAGATAACGTTATACCAAGACTTCTTTTTGGCCCGCTCAGAGAGTCGTGATGTGCTCTTAGCAGGTTTCTCATTCGATGTGGAACTACTGCTAACGTGTTGTTCGCCACGAACAAAGTTGCTCTCATTGATCGCTCCTGGTTCACTTAGTTTACTCTGGGCATCCTGGAATATTTCCAAAACCCGTTTGTTACAAATTATTAGTCATTGGAGAAAGCGAACGAAACTGAATCATACAATTTGGGGGAATAGTTGTAAGGCTCAACAGGTGCTTGTTTTCTTATCAATGTGACGAACACACACGTTTATTGACGGTTTATCGGCAATATTATTAATTTAAAGTGTGTGTGTGTTGTATAATCTGGCGCGTTCGACTACTTTTCGACCACTGAATCGGGCGTCGTTGAATGAATTCTAATTTGCAGCTCTGTCGTCGACCCATAAGAGCCAAAACTAATGGCTACACGACAAATTCACAATATCAGCACCTTATCATCGAGGTAAAGCTTTAACCAATAACATTGCCATGAGCTTTTTAGACCCCGTACTTAAAAAAGGACAGGGTTACATTGGGTTTGTTTTAAAGAATATGTACGTATCAGGCAGAAGGAGGCGTAGCAGACCCTATAAAGTAGATATATTTTGATAGATAATAGGGAGATGGTGTGAGATAAGGAAAATTAATAAAAAAAATAAATGGTGTTGGTTCAAATCGGACCACTATATCATATAGATGTCATAGGACCTATCAGGCGAAAATCAAGTCTTAGTATGAAATAGTTTTATGTTTTATAAGTCATCGTAATCAATTTGATAGAATATGCATTTAAGTTAACTAAATATTTTTGAATTTTTTACATTATTAGTATTTGCTATAGTAATAACGGGGTCTCTGCCAGTCGAGTGTGCTCGAATGTACCACCGGCCCACTTGTTTCTTGAAATGGCTAAAAGCGAGTATGATAAGTCTAATAAAAAGAATTATTCGTAACCAATATATTTTTTCGTCTTTTTCAGCTAAAATTCTTCAAACTCATCGGTTTATTATCAAACATATTTATTATTCATACTTTAATAACAACGTTTGTGATTAAAAAATTTTACAGTTTCATTATCATTAAATTTTTGTAAAAAATTGCATACATAATCAATATGAAATTTTTTATAATATCAATTATTACCTTCGTTTTATATAGAAAGGATAGTTCTAAACCTCTATGATGTAAATATAATTTTGATAACGATTTACAAATAACAGAGAACTTTCCTCAAAGAGTTACTACAGGGTGTTAAATAGCCTATCACGTTCGACTTTATCAGTTTCCACTTTTGTATGTCAACATTGTGGGGTAATTCTAATCAGCGTCGTTGGCTGGCACGAAATCGGGAGCATACGAGTATATACTCGCAGTAAGTTTAATAGTCTAAATTGTTTTTCTTAAATTTTTTTATAAAATCCAAGAGATAGCCATCTAACTGTCGCTTTATTCAATATAAGCAATGCAGAGCATCAATCCAAAATTTACATCTGTTGCTTTTAACAACAATTTCGTATTTGATTGTGACCTGTGACGTGCTAATAAGCAGAAACCATATATAATGAAAGCTCATAAGCTTTGCCAGAGAATGTCTATGAAAAAGAGAGAGGAAGAGAGCGTTGACAGCAAATGAGCGTAAAAGTGCAAAGCGTCTTTGAAAGCAAGAAAATATAAACAAATTTTAATACTTGTTTGTTAACAAATAGAAAACAGTACTTTTTTGAAAACTCCATTCTGTTTTGAGAGATTTTTGGTTAGTTCGGTTATTTGCACAACAAGTGCTCAACTTTAGTGTAAATTGACGAATATATTTGATGAAAATTGATACGTCGGATGTGAAATTATGCACAATATACTATATAAGCAATTAACTGAAGTTAATTGAAATGCCTGATAGCTTTTAAATACGAAAATTATGAAATTTTGTAAAAAACAATATTTAATACAATTTATTTTAAATTAATATTAACTGAAGATAGGAGCCAGCGATTGGGTAATTGCCCATTAATTAATACCCCCATAGATGGGGGTACGAGAAAGCGATAAATTTAATAAAATTTAAATCTGACTAAGAAGGGTGTGATAAAAAGTAAAAACATTAAGAAGAAATAAAAGGTCATTAAAAGTTATTAAAAGTAATCATACAATTACATTACACTGCTTAGGTAAGTACCGAATCCAATTAGCAACATTTTCGAATCTAATTAAATCAAAAAAATAAAAATTAAACATCAAAAATAACTGCCACAAATTTTCCAAAAATTTATAAAAGAATTAAAATATATTATTACAAAATTTGTAGAGAGGAATCAGTATCAGTTGTAGTACTTTTTTTAAGTTAAAAACCAATTGACTTTAAATGGGAAAACTTAAATGGAAACTACTCTAGCCACTTAGCATCTCATATCCCATTGGTTCAGAACTCACCTCATCACGTCCACTGCTCGAGGTGGATAACTTGGCTGTCTTGCCTTTTGAACTTGTTGAGTTCTTGCGGCTGCTGGGACTGTCCGTGCAGGAATTGTTGGCTGGAGCGGCACCACAACTGTTAGAATCGACGCTCTGAGAATGCACAGGCCGCTGTTGTTGTTGTTCCTCTGCTTTTTGCTCCGACTGGACTACATTAATGGTGGGCGTGGCTTGTGGACTGCTTGAGTTGCTGTTGTGGTTGCTGGCAGCAGTTGTTACGTTGTAGCTGCCATTACTGTGGTTGCTACCGACGGATTCACGACGTTGCAAAGTTGGTGCCGACGCCTGTGTGGCAACAACGGATGTGGTCGTTGATGCAGCAACAGAGGAAATGTTTTGTGGCGATGACAATGATGTGGATATGGAAACGTTGCTGTGCTCAACGATGCCAACGGTCTCCTGTATGGTCAATAGTTTGCTGTTTGTTGTTGTTGTTGTAATTGTGATCTCTTCGCTAATGGAATCACGCCTAAAAAAGAATTTAAGAAATATGAATAGATTCCAGAATCAAAGTTGTGAAAATATAGATTTTTATGAATGTATATTCCTTATAGAGCATATGGAAAGTACAGCAAAAAGTCATGCAATAAATTTTGTACAATATTGTAAAACCAAATGAAAGCGGCTTATACTTAACCGAGCCCAAAGGAGTTGAGTTGAGTGAGAACTTGCTAAGATCGAATATATAGCAACATACCTGTCACCATTGCTAGGAATTTGAGTGGATTTTTCATCCTGTTCAGGCCCAGGACACTGCTGTGGCTGTTGTTGCTCCTGAACTGGTTGTTGCTGCTGTGATTGTTGTTCTTCTTGTGCATCACAAATCATGTTTGTGGTATTGACATTAGCAGACTCAATGTTGCTCACAGCAATATCACTTGTTGTTGTTGTTTCTGCTGTTTCTACAGGTGGTGTTGTGGTTGTAATTGTTGCTGCTGTTGTTGTGGTTATATCAATATCTTTAGTCCTACAATAAAATGCACATGGAAATAAAAAAAACAAATGGCAAAGAGGAAAAAACCAAAACAAAATAAAAGAACATGCTTTTTGGTTTTCGGATTTATCCTAACAATTATTGCTGCTATCAATTCTAGAGTCTATTATCTTTACCAAACCACGTAGGGCTCTGTTGACTGATATTTGCCCATCTTTCAAAACCACTCTTCACCAGCTGTTGACCGCTTGGAAACCGTGTTGAGAATGAATTCTCAGTATAATTTTTAATCGTTTGCTCGCATCAGAGATAATCAGTTGGCCATATGTACATGTGAGTGTATTGACACATACACTAACTCTTATTATATTTTCCTAGCACAAAAGCAATAACTAAGTAAGTCAACGGACAGATAAGCGCGATAAGATATATATGTTTATACTCTCCCTGTTACAAACAACTAATTGAACAATTGAATTGTGACCAAGACCTTTGGCTAAGCTTTCTTTACCTAGTGCTAATGTAAGCCAAATAGCTTTCGATGTTACCAAAGACATATATTACACATTTCACAACATCATTATTAGTTTCGTATTGTTTCATTGGCAACATGTGTTTGGTTAAAAAAAGAAAAACAGAAGATAAGGGGTGTTTTTTGCTTTTGGGGGTATATAAAAAAAGGGAAAAAAATTTTTATATCCCCCTAAAAAAAATAAAAAAATTTTTTTTAATTTTTTTTTTGTTTTTCGGGGGGGGGTAAACTTTGTGAAAATTTTTTTAATATTCTCTCTTTTTTTTTATTTTTAAAAAAATCTCTAAAATTTTACTTTTCTATTTTTTCTTTCCTATTGTCCAAATTTTTTTGTTGTGTGGAGGGTGTGGTTTAGTGCTTAACTTTACTTAGTTGATAGTTAGGAAGGAATTTTGCATTTCTAATTTGGGTGCTCTACTTTACGAGCTCCTATTACTGTAATAAGTAATTCATTAACTGTATTATATTGATGTAGTTCATTTGAATTTCTAATTGTTTCCACACACAGTGTAAAATATTTATAGGAGGTTTTCTAATATAATAAAATCTTTAAATTTAAGGATTAGAAATTTTCAAAAAAATCATTTAAGATATTGCAATTACCATGTAAGTTGATTGAATTTGGTTACAGACTATATTAGGAGACAGTTGGCTTACACTTGAAAATTATTCCTATGCATTTTGTAAAATTAGTGGCAGGGTTACCGAATAACTGGAGTCTAGAAAAGAACAAGCTTTTATCGTTTGTAACCACTTCATATAATAAAATTCGGAAAAACACAATTTATTTACTATTATTAAAAGATTTGATTTGAGCTTGAAAGAGTTGAAAATAATGTCACTTAGAAAGATATTTTGGATTAAATAAATAGTTAAGGGTTGTAAAGTTTTCTCTGGAAAGACGACCTTTTATTTTAATTTAATTTAATAAAAAATTTAATTAGTTTCTCTATTAAGGAGAAATAATCTTGTTTTGCAAAACTTTCAGTTTCAATATTTAATATTTTCAATTTTGAGCTATAGTTAATTGTAATATAATGAAATTGTTAATTTTACATTGTTATATTATAATTTTCTTAAAACGCTTGTTTATTTTTATTTTGGTTTTCTGTCAACTGTTTTTAGTAAACGGTAAATAAATAAAATAAGAGCTATCAGCACTCTAGGATTAATATAATAGTGCAGTAAATTTTTGAGAGTCCATTATTTAAAGAGTTAAAGATTAATTGACAATTGTTAAAGTTAACTATTATGCAATTTTGTGGTATTTTTAGGTGCTAATCAATAATAAAGAGACATAGCCATGTCAAATTTCTAGTCACCTATAATAATTGAGAATTGTTAAACTAATTATCCACAATCACACTTTGTTGATCTCCCTGGGAAAACGAATTGCTGTCTTGTCATAATAATAACAAAAAAACGTCGACTTTCATTGAAAGTTTCACTTATTGCTTTTGTCTTTATAATTACTATTGTTACATCGTTGTCAATCAATTAAGATAAGCACCTGTATTGGATGATAACTGTAAGAAATGTCAGACTGCCAATTTAATAAATAATAACTTAAGTGAGTTAGGTAACGACTAAAACAATGGAATAGTAAACAAATTCTAATACCTCTTTCCACACTGCATAGCTTGCAGTTTAAATTCCCGGTTTCCCAATCAGCTTCCATTTATATGCAAATTTAAAGGCAACTAAAACGACCTTATCAGTTGGCGCAGTTCAAGTTCAAAAACTACTGAAATTTTTGTTGAAATAATTATAAGGAATAACAAACAAACAAACAATTCGAGTTGCGCCCTGTGTAGCTCATAATGATAATATTGTTTGAATAAGCAACAAATTATCATGTATATGTGGGGAAAACAAGTTAAAAAAGTGACTCGGCTACGAAATACCCTTCAGTATATATCTAAAAATTGATAACGTTTATTTACTCCAAGAAACTAAAAAAAATCAACCATGTAATGATGCGAAAATATTTATTATATTGTGTTCCATATTGTACAAAAGTATTATATTTCTATTTTGTGTATTAATTAAATGTTTTTTTAAAAAATTTTTTTATGTTACAAAGCTAATAAAGTTATATATAGGATTAATATATAGCTTAGGATTATTATTGATTCATTCCCCACTTGATCAAACTCTTTTTCCATTTTTCGTGCTTACAACTTAGGTACTAGGTAGAAGGTAAACTGAATGTACTGATTGTACGGATAAGAATATGCATATTAAAGAAAACTAAGAGAACATGCGAAATAAGATGATACACTCACCACTTGAACCAAGAAACTTTCCTAAATAAAAATTTCAATAAATAACTCACCGCTTAAACTTGTAATCAAAGAATTTATTAGGGGTGGGCAGAGTTACGAGTAAATTTTGGGGCGTGTCTCTAAAGAACTGCAACATGCGCGAGACAAACGCAATAATAATAGTTAACATATTGTATAATAAGAGAGAACTAGTTAAAAAAAAGTAAATTGACTCAGTGATTGACGCAGCAATTGTAGTCAGTTGTAGATAGTTGGAATAGCTAAGCTAAAGGCTAGTTACAGTCGTCTCTCTCTCTCGCTCTATAAAGAAGCCGAGCTAGCAACTAAACCAGTTAGTTTCTTTTCTGCCGAAAAATCAATAATAAACTATCTGAAAAAGAAAATATATAAAGTATTACATTTTGTTTTTATTGTTGTTGTCTGCGCTTTTTTGTTTTTATTATTTCCTACTGTTGTTTCAGCTGTTCCTCTTCGATGTTGTAGTTGCTGTTGTTGTTGTAGGTCATTCTTGACTGAGCACTAAAAGTATGTCATCATTGAAAAATTATGACGAAACGCGTTTAAATACAACACAGAACAAAGCGGAAAATAAAGGTGATTCTATTTTTAGCACATTTTCCAATGCCACTAATGATATTAAAAATGCACATTAATATGATGAGAAGAATCAACCAAAAACTGTTGTTAATTATTTAATTAATTTTTCCTTTTCGATATTTGTTGTTTTATAGCTTATTCTTGGTATTTTGTTCTCGAATAGAGACACACGCGATGTGAAGACGTCATTTCAGCGCGACGTTTGAATTTGCACTCAAAAAAGCGGGCGAAAAACTGTGCGAGAGACCCGACAGACCCGGCTAAATAATCAACGACAACAAAAACCACAACAACGACAAACCTATTATTGTTGTTGCTACAGAGCGTAAGAGTCGGCAATGAAGGATTTTATTAATACGCTTCAGTAATTTTAATGCAAGAATTGAAAATCGCAATTTGTTCGCAATCTTCAGAGAATAAATGGCGGGGCCTAATCCATGGAAAATCTTATCTTAAACTTAAAATGGTTTATTCATATTTATTAAATTTTTTTCGTATACAGAATCTACAAGGTCTTCTAAGAAAACCCTTAGATGCTCAAAGTATTTAATACTTTAGGATTTTTGTTGAAAATTGTAAACGATTTGAATAAAGCGTTGTAGGTAAAATATATATTAAATATTGACAATCTTTAAACTATTTTTAAAGAACGTCTTAGATACATTATGTAAGCAATGCTTTTATATATGTTGGTCTGTTTTTGAGAGTTTTTGTCATGTGTCACAGAATAAACATAAGAACAAAGAAAGTGGATTGAATAACCACAAAGTTTTTATTTATGAAGAATTGTGTATACGAAGAATAGTCTATTAGAGTACGAACTTATAGATTCTAAAAGGAATTCAAACTGAAATAAAAAAAAAAAAACACACCGCACCGAGTTTTGTGGGATTATCTCTTAGCCAGTTAGTTGATAATTTGTAGCCTGCGATTACAAGTGAATATACTTAGTATGTATATATGTTAAACATATGACATGCAAATTAGGAGCGAGTAACGGTATAACATGCAAACCAGCAAGTAAACCTACACCAAATGTGAATGTATATTTAGATATGTATGTAAATATGTTTAACTAGTTCAAGTAAAAGTAGAGCAAACATGTTTAGATAAGACAAAGATGAGCTCGACAACTCGATGGTCACTTACATGGGCGTTGACTGTAGTAGATTGAGACTCGCTGTACGTTTATGCTTATGTTGTTGCTGCTGCTGATGCTGATGTTGTTGTTGTAGTGAGGGTTGCCGAAAGAGATTGTGAGCGGTGGCTAAGGATTTGGGAAGTGCACCTTGGCTGGAAGATTTACAGAGTGACACAAAGCGTGTGCCGGCCGATGTGGATATTGTGGATGTTAACGACGAATTGGATGATGATTTCTGTTTTTGTTGTTGTTGCTGTTGTTGCTGCTGACGCTGTTGTGTGACAAAATGCATGACAACGGACGCAACAAAACACAAATGAAGCGCCGTCTCCTTCGCTCAATCACAAATTGTTACAATGAGATTTGTTTTGCATTTGAGCGTTTAAAATTAATACTCGTATTTGCGTAGTTTATTGTGCTCTGCCTATTAAAACTGCTGATGCTGCTCTTGAGGCGCTGCTGTGTCTTCTTCGAGTGCGACGGCTGCTGCTGACGTCTGCGGAAGTTGTTTCTTTTTGATTTTGTAGTTTTTCATAGTTTTTTTTTTAATTATTGACACTGCGTTAGCTTGAGACCGATTAGTGTACATGCAATAAACTGTTGTATAATAAAATGCAATTTTAACTAACTAAGCCTAAATGAGATTCGTTTATAAATTCTTTGCATTTAGCCAACTTCTTTTGTACAAAGCTGCGTTTTTTTTATGCGCATGAAAAGTATCCCTCGCGCACAGGGTTGTCGAGCGGCGGACAGTGTAGACGCGGCATCTGCGTGGCTAAACAAATACGGTAGTAACATAAACTAAACTAGAACACAAGAACAAAAATATGTAAATATAGTTTGCATTGTATTATTTGTTTGGTGTTGACTTGTTTTTATGTCAAAAATCTATTCACATATTTATCAAATACTATTTGCCAAGTGTTGGCAGCTCTGTGCCACAGCTGAGCAGACAGTCCACAAAAAATACCAAATTATATACTGACTACAAAAAAAGCTGGTCACACACAACGAACGGTTTGCTTTGAAAATTTAAAAGACAAGGAAATTTATTTCGTAAATATCACAAAGTAATTTATAGGTTTACATAAAAATTTAAAAAAAAGATTGTTCCATGAGCAGCTGAGTCCAGTTTTCGTTTATTGTAGGCGCTGCAAAGAACAGAAATGGAATTTGATGTGGATCGTGAAATGTGCAGCGTTAAGCAAATATAAAATAATTGTCTGGTGCATTTTAATCATTTGCAAATATGAGTATGCATATTAAAATGCTCTGGACAATAATGCTCAAGCTAAACCATTTGATGTCAGTACAAGGCTAGAGTTTCCACTTTTAAGCAGTCCACGAATAAGCGATAAATCATCTGGCGATAGCGACCAGCCGGTTAATTGCCCCACAGACTGCAGCTCCGGGCAACTGTCCATAAGCAGCTACAAAATAAAAACTGCAATTAATTCTTAACAACTAATATGATTTTTGGGTACCTCCACGGCCTGTACAGTGAGCTCTGGCGCCAGCGTAAACCAAATATCCTCCAACACCTTAAAATCGTGCTGCACAAACATGCTTAAATAAAGTATATTGGTTATGATCAGAGTATTATTATTATTCGGTACCTCATACGAACTTCGAATGTTTTTTATATATATTCTATTCTTGATTAGGAAAAGTAGTGTTGTGTGCGGTCGTTTGTTTAAGGGGAGAAAGGGGTTTAATGGGGGGTTGGGGTGTTTTTTTTTTTTTTGGCCCTGGGAGCGATCCATTGAAAATGTATGTAACATTTTTTTGTTTGTTGAGATATCAGAATGAAACTGATAGAATATGCATCTGGGCTGGTATTATACATCCTGACCCATTTGGCTAGATCGGTTGTCCTTGAGGCTCAAATTTCATGGAAAAGTTTTTTGTTTGTTGAGATATCAGAACCAAACTGATAGATTATGCATCTGGGCTGGTATTATACATCCTGACCAAATTTGGTTAGGATCGATCTAAAATATCATATAGCTGCAAAAGGAACAATCTGGGCACAGGGTATTTTTAACTGTCGAGCGTGCTCGACTGTAATCGCCCACTAGTTTTTATCTTCCCAATGAATTATTTGGGAATTATTATGTTATTGAATTTTCTAATAACATTAGACTGAAATTAAGTTTCTTACTTGTGTTTTCCATATTACATGATTTCTAGATTTGTTTTTGAAATTTTTGTATCCAAATTTTGGTATTCTGAGCATTTTTTCTCGAAGTTCGCATGGGTAATCTTAATATTGACTTGATATACTACCTTATGATGTCCTCATCTGTGAAATCAACAGAGTCCACTGCCAGACGCTTCAGATCCGTCGTATTGCAGAGGAACGCCTTTAGGGAGCTGGTCAGCATATCACAACTGAGAATCTCGAGTCCCTCGAGCTGTTGGAAACGCACTTGGGACTGTACATAGGACAGACTTTCAATAACATAACAGTCCAGATCTACGAGTGAGGGGCAGAGTCGGGCCAGTTTGCCCAGATCTAGATTGCCAGTTCCTTTGATCATGGTCAAGTGTCGCAGATTGCGTCCCATCGGACGCTCCAACAACGAAAGCAGCTCGGCGACAACAAATTTACAGATCTTAAACTTACGAAGAGTGCGAGTTTGCAGAGCACGCAGGCAACCTAATTTGGGTGAGTCCAAATAGAGTGTGTCCAGGTGAGGACATGTCTGCAGGATGACCTGCAATGTGGGCTCATCCGTTGATGTTTCGTGGACATACTTTAGTCGGCACTTAAAGTTCGAGTCGATGTTGTCGTAAATGAATTTGAGAGCAGCGCCCACAAAGGAGTAAGTGGACAGAGTCTCCACACGTGGACAATGCTCAAGGATCAGGGCAATGTCGGAGTAGCAAATGTTCTCCTCACCCGGCATTCCCACGTCTACCACAGTGAGTGATTGTGCGCAGAGTCCTTTCGCCAGCAGATCAATGCCAATCTCGGTGATATCCGTTTCTCCAGAAATGTCCAAGACCTGCAGATGTGCACAATTGGCGGCAATCTCCTCCAACAGTTGATCATTGGCAATGTAGGGCACATAGAGCTTGACCAGCTGCTTGCACCTGCGCACAATCTCGTACATGTAGTGCATGTGATCCTCCTTTACCCAAATTCCCTTGAGATTGAGAACACGCAATCCGGATCCTTGTGCTGCAATCACTTGCAATATCTTTTCATAATAACTGGGCGGAAACACTTCTGTGACCAAGAAATGGACACCACAGTTAAGCAGCATCTGGAGACAGGTGAAACGCATGTTGGCCTCCAGATAGTCCGAGCTAAGAATGACACGGAGAAGATCCTGATAGATATTTGAAGTGGCACCCAATTGCGCCAAATATTCGTTCAATTCGACCATGACAATATTAATGTCCAGTTGGACATCGGGCGCATATTGCACATAGCTTATTGTGGACACTAGAAGATTGGCCAATTCCGCCAGAGAACTGTCGCTCAAGCTCCTCACGCTGCACTTTTTCGACATCTTTTTCTTATTCTAATTGTAAACAGACTGCGACGCAGTTGCTTCTCCTGCTTCTACAGTCTCTCTGCGGTCTCTCAATTGGGTTCTCTTCTCTTGGGGAATCTCAGTTACATCACTTGTTCAGCATTCAAATTATTGAAACTTATTTTCTTATAATTTCCACTATTTAAGTAATTTCAATTAAATTCTTTATTTTTTAACTTTGCAATTTTCGAATATTCTTGAAATTGAAATAGTAATGAGTATATACTATAGTTTCTATATATAGCAAATATTCGAAACGCTTTCGTTGTGCATGTTTTGCCAGCGCGTTGCAAACTAAGAACTATTTTTGCCCTGGGACGCCAACAAATCTGTTTATTTGCATAAACAGCTTCGGTTAACGAGACTTTTAAATGCACTACAATTAAAAACAAGCATACATGCTTAATCCTTAATTTGTTAGACATTTGTGGAATTTTAATAAGCCATACAAATTGTAATACTAATAGAGAGATTATCGTCGTGCTACCTTAGGTGAACTATAGATTAATCATATTTAAGGCTGCAGATAACTGGGCAGCTTCATGCGCATGAACAACCAGGTGGTAAAGAATGAAACCAATATAAATATAAATCCCATGGCAGTCAAGAGCAGCCGATTGAGATTCGTTTTGCCTGGAGCGTGAGTCTGATCCATTATAATAAATCCCAGGCCGCCAACCGTGAACAGGAAACTGCTAGCGAGGCCCTCCATGATATATTGGCCATTTACCCGATATGGCATAAAGGCCACTGGCCGGGAATGTCCGTGCTCGTCTACCGTAGCTCCCACACTGGGCGGCTCCACAATAACATCATAGATAATGCCTACAAAACAATACATTTTATTTTGACAAGAATAATAGGTTACTTACGGCAAGCCGAAGATTTGATACCCTAGCAAAACCTTGATATAGTAGTCCGATTTTAGGTATTTTTAAATATTAAAATATTGACATCGTGGAACACAATTGAACTTTTGCTTAATTAATTTTCAATATTTTTATAAAACAACAATAGTAAAATTTTTTTAAATAAAAAAATTAATTGGCTGTATATAAATACATATTTCATCGAAAATATAAACAAAATTGCCTACGCCCGATTCTCTAAGTGTAGAGCACACTAATACATTGAAATTTTTTTGCTCTCTCTCTTGAGGCAGCGCTGATATAAACAGATGGACAGACAGACGAATATAGATATATCGATCCAACTCATCATTCTCACTAAGAAAATGTGCTACTTATATTTGTTATTAATATAGTCATATTTAACTCAACTTACCGCCTGTAACCAGAAAGTAGGAGAGCAAAACAACGGCAAACACTGCCATTGGCGAAGGCATTGGAATGGAAAAGCGCCGCACTTTGATGTTTGGCGGCACCAGAATGTTAAAGGGCAGATTATATAGTGTTTCAATCATTTTAACAGCTCAAAAGTATATACAAAGTTAATTTTTAAAAGACCGGGTGTAGGTGTTTTACTTTTTGTTGACGTCCTAATAGACAAAGCGCTGCCAACTGCCCCAAATGTTGCCGACCGAAAGGTTGCCACCCTATTGAAATTTAAATATCTGGCTATATGTACAATTTTGAGTCAACTGTCCAAATTGGAAATTTAAAATTTTTTTTTTTACCTTTTTTGTTTGTTTAGCAATTACTGAATTTTTAAGCTATAATTTTTTAAAATTCTTGCATTATTCTTGTTGGAATTTTCTGAATTCGTAAAATATTATTTTCAGAATTAAGGTTGTAACTTTTCTCTCCTTGGGATGAAAAGTCTCAAATGATTACCATAATTTTATGTAATTTCGAAATTTAAATTTTCTTAAAATTATTAATTTATTGCAATACTTGCTATACCTTAATTTAAATTTTATCGTTAGATTTAGCGACATCGGTGTCAATGTTCTTTTGTATTGTAGCAAGTTGACAGCTCTGACACCACATTTAGAAATCAGCTGTGGCGTCTCGGTGTTAGCTATTTTGCATCGCAAATGCAGCTATATTTCGAATGTTTTCCAGAGAGAAACGGCTATTTTTTCTCTGAAAAAGTTGGCAACAGTTCTCAAAACAAAACGTAATTAATTAAATAATAATAATAAAGTAAAATAATCAATTTAAATTGGCATAAAGAAGAGCATGGCAGATGCCAATGCGATTGCAACAGGTAAGGCCGCAATATTGTTACAAATATAACATTAAATTGACACTAAGACCTGTGATTTATCAATTGCGTCTCTAGGCAAGTTGCCGGTTTGTGAGAAGCGAGTGAATCACATCGGAGACTTGGCTTTGTGGCAGCGATCCCGTGCCTATCATGACCTCATTGGGTATGTCAACGGCACCAGCTCGGCCATACAGGGTATCAAGACAACTGATGAAATGTACGAATCGGAAATGCTACACAAGTTACTGGGACTCTTCGATCAACTAAAGGAACTGGTGGAGCAGCATCCTCCATTAGATCAACCACAACGGTTTGGCAACAAAGCTTATCGGGATTGGGCACGTAAAATGCGGGAACAGCTGCCGGAATTGTTGGGACAAGTGTTGCCCACATCGAAGCACAAATATCTGAACGAGCTGCTTCAATATCTGATGGAATCCTTTGGCAATGCCACACGCATTGACTACGGCACCGGACATGAACTCTCCTTTCTGTTCTTCATGTGTGCACTCTTCAAGGCCGAGATACTGCTGGAACAGGACATTGTAAGCGCTGCACTGCGTCTCTTTAAACGGTATTTGGACTTTGCCAGGCAACTGCAGCGCACCTACAACATGGAGCCGGCGGGCAGTCAGGGCGTATGGTCGCTGGACGACTTTCAGTTTGTGCCCTTCATTTGGGGCAGTGCACAGCTGGCGGGCAAGTGAAGAGATGCATCTTTCGCTGTCCACTATCCAACTAATTAAAGCCCTTCCATCCACTGCAGTCAAGAGTCCCTTTGATCCGGCTAGGTTCGTGGATGAGCAAATCATTAATGATTTCAAGGAACACTTCATGTTCATCAGCTGCATTGATTACATCTGCAAGGTGAAGACCGGACACTTTGGCGAGCACTCCAATCAACTTTGGAGCATTACGGCCGTTCCGTCCTGGATTAAAATCAATGCTGGCCTGGTCAAAATGTACCAGAAGGAGGTGAGATTGCCATAAATTATAATTTGAGTCCAGTTTAACAATTAACCTGTCTGTAAACTTCTTTTAGATTCTTTCCAAGTTTCCTGTCATACAGCACGTCTACTTTGGGGAACTGATGTCCTTCGAAACGGTTGCCGCGGGCACAACGCTAACAAATGCACGCTTGGGTCAAGTGGCTCCGCCGCCGTCCAAGCGCATCTGCATCTCAACGTCAACGATAGCGAATCTCGTGCCGCCAACTCCGCTTGTGGCGCCACCACCGCCTGCAGAGGCATTGAACAATGATGCGAACGTCGGCGATTCCAGCAGCGAGAGCAGCGATAATAGCGTTGTCCTCCGTCCACGCACCGAATCACCTGCCGTAGTCATCGAAGGATCCGGGGATAAATCCACCAATCAAACTGATGGTGATCTTTCCAAGGATCAGCAGGCGACTTAAGGTTGAATTTCTATGGAGGAATCTGTTAAAATAGTCAGTGGTTGCGTTTAAGCTTCGATTAAAATGTATGCTAAATTATATATTGTGTAAACAGTTGAAAAACAGTTGTGCTTTCTATCAGTTTTACAGTCACTGTAGTCGTGGATAAATGTCAGCACAGGGTTGATATGTCAAATAACATTCAAGTTGGTATTCTTCAATGCAAGAATGTTCATTTAAGTTTGTTAAGCTGGTCGTTGCTGTGTTTGGCATTTATTTAAAATTTTAATAAATTGATAATTAAGGAAAAGAAAGGGGGAAAAAAAGGGGGGGGGGGATTGGGGGGGGGAGGGGGGGGGGGGGGGGAAAATTTTTTTATAAAAGAAAGGGAAGGGGATTTTTTTTTTTTTTTTTTTTTTAATATTTTTTTTTTTTTTTTTTTTTTTTTTTAAAGAAAAAAAAAAAAATAAAAAAATTTTTTTTTTTTTTTTTTAAAGAAATTATTTTTTTTTTTTTTTTTTTTTTTTTTTTTTTTTTTTGATAAAAGCAGTTTAAAGTGTAGTTGGTCAAATAATGAATCGCAGTTGAAAAGCAACTCAGCTGTGCTTACTTAACAGTTTTCTGGCAACTGTGCTGTGGCTAAGTTTGCATGTAAGTTTGACATGCTTTGCAAATATCGGCAATTGCACTTGAAATTAACATTTAAATGCATTTATTTTAATGCACAACTGTTGTAAGTGGCCCACTTAAGCGGGTTTTTGTTACTGTGCATAATTTAAAATAAGTAAAAGGGTATATTGTGTTCGTTGGTATGTATGTAAAAGAGAGAAATGCCTCCTTCTCCGACCCCATAAGGTACATAAAATCTTCATATGCATCAACAGCCGAGTCGATGTCCATCTGTCCGTCCGTCCGTTAGTCCGTCTGTGTGAGCGCCTAGATCTCAGAGACTATAAGATATAGAGATACCAAATTTGGAACACAGATTTCTATATACTCCACACAGATTCAGTTTATTTCAAATTTAGGCCACGCCGTTTCGCCTTCATAAATCGCAAAAAAACACCACACATATTAATGTTGTCTCTTATTATTATCTACTATCCCACTGAATCGAAGCCAGTTCGGACAAGTTAAACGAAAGTTATGGCGATTTAATGTTTTCAAAGTAATACAAGTTATTTTTTTTAAGTACTTTTATATATATTTAAAAAAGTAACGGGTATACTATAGTTGGGATTTTGAGTATAGCCTTTCCCACTTGTTGTATTCTATAAAAATATTCTAATTTTATTAAATTAAGATGAACACATCGTTTCTTAGATGCATTGACGAGATTTCTAACTCTTTAGTTGAATGTCGTGTTTTGTTCAGCTTTGTTCATTTCTAAGAGCATCTTCTCCTATAAGTTGAATTTTCTAAGAATAATAATATACGTGAACTCTTATCTCAAACAATATTATTTAAGTAAGAACTAACGGGAAAAATTTTTAAGGGAAAAATAAAATAATCAATTATCGTTAAAACTTTGATTTATTTTTAATGATATTTCCATGTAACGTCACGTTATTGAAAAAGCTTTCAGGCATTCTCTTTAAACCTTAGCGGAGGATCTCAAGTGCGCAAAAGCTCAAACTTAAAAAGAATTTAGTATGAAAAAGTATATATAATAAACTACTCGTATTGGGTCAAAAAATAGATAACTAATTTTATATTAGTGTATATTTTTATTAATGTGAATAACATCACGTCATTAACTGTTGTATTATAACTGGGCATTATCCATAGAAAACATTCCAAATCTGAGGCCAAAATCTTTGTAAATTGAAGAAAAAGTTCAAAACGTATATATTTTACTTACATAAAATAAATTTAAAATGATAGAAAAATTTATTGTAACTTAACGTCATGTAACGTAACGTGTCCTTTTTAGAAACATGCAAAAAAATTATTAAAAAGTCCTATCCGTAAGCCTAAAATCATACATTTTAATATATTTACATTTTTGTGAAAAATTAAAATGTGTGATTACTTATTGACAGACCTGCCGAATGCCACAATGAAATAAAAGTTTTGAAAAAAGAAAAACAATTATTTGTAAGTATGCCAAATTTGCACATATTTTCCTACATCTAAAATATTCTTACTGGTGTCTGGATTTCAGAACAACAAAACTGAATATTAAATAGAAATTATCGTATGTTACAATAACGTTCAGTATAAATATTTTGTGTTTATTGAAAAAGTTTATTTGAGTTAAATAAAAGATGTGTACCTCTTTTCACACATTATTGTCGAAAAAAGACAGCATGAGGTGGAGCCCCCTAATTGTTGTATTGTATATTTTTGTATCTGTTTATATTTAAACTTAAAAGTATGGTAACTCAATAACAAAGTGGGAGATTTAAGTGTGGCAGCAACATGAAGCTTAATCATTTATTTTCGACACATCATTTATCACATTGTACAACAGCTTGCCACGCCCAGACGCCCACATTACAAACACAAGCCATCATACAGTTTTGGTTTCTGCATTAAAACTTTGCGGACGCATTTTGATTGAAGACTTTTGCGGAAAATCCAAAAGCGAAACATTTTTAGCCTTCGTCCGAGGCAAAAATGAAAAGCCACCAGGAACAAGTTAGCTTTACTAACAACAGCAATGTTTTCAGTCCATTTTGACCCCAGATTTAACTGGACTTCTGTTTTTGCAAATTGAATGGAATCTATGGTTCAACAGCATATGTTCCTGTATTCCCCAGACGATGGGAGAGCAGTAAGAGTGGGTGGAGAATTGGAATGTTATTTCCAAAGATTGAACACCCTACTAGTCACAGGTCGAATGGTTAAAACGATAACTCAATGCATGTTAACAAGATTTCCATTTGAAGATGCAACTGAAAAGTCAATTGAAATGTCAAAGGATTATGAGACGCAATTGAATTAACTGAAAAAGTGAGAATGAAGACAAAATTAATTTCAACTTAAAAGTTGACCAAAAGAAAAAATTGGGTAAAATTTATTTGAATTAAAAATTAAAAATAATTCTTTAATTTACATATCTCACTGTATCGGCGAAATGATGTATTTACATTATTAATGCTTTAACTTAGTATTTTTATGTTACGAATGAAGTACGTTTAAACTTTGAAGAATGGTGAAAATTAGTAACAGTTTATGTTTTCTATATAGAGTTTTTCAGTCTAAGGGTGTTATAAAACTATGATTTTTAAACGGGCTCGAAGGTATTTAGCCCCACTCAATTTTATATAGCTCTGGCTCAAAGTACTGTCAGAAAAAATCCAGTGGAAACGTTAGAAAATAATTTCCAAACGTAATCAAAAACAGCGTAACTGCGATTTTTTTCATAGTTTATGAACCTTTGTTCATGAAATGTTATAGGCTGGGTCTATTTTTACAAATGAATCAAAATAACTCAGTATAATTTCGCAACGAAGTAGTATTAGAATCCATAAACATTTTGGAGTCGTTCTAAGAACTGAATAACTTCAAAAAGATAAAAAAAAGTTTTCTAAATCAAGATTTTAGTCCAAAAATCTGTCCTTGGCAAGAGTGGGAAACGAACCCAGGTTTTTTAAACTGAAGCGGCGATTTTAGCCAGAGAGATACCGGAGCATCATTAGATTCACATGTCGATGTAATGTTATTAAATTTTAAACTCCTATTATATTCTATTGATCGGAATTCATGTATCAAGTCGTTCGAATTAAAAACATGGGGACCTATTTTGAAATCAAAACTTTATTGTTTTGACAACAAATTAAAAAGAATAGAATTCGGTTTCGTGAATTTTTTTTCTGAGTGTATGATTTGGGTTTTTATCTGCTCTGTTTTTCTGTTTCATTCTACGGGCTGATTGTTGGTAATGGGGCAGACATATGGGAACTCTCTTGTGGTCACTGCTGGGCTGACAATGCGTTTGATGTTTTTGCTGAAGCTTCGGTCTATGTCTGGGGGAAGCAACAGGGTTACAAGGGAAACCAGTAAGAGGAGGGAGACTTGCCAATGTTCAACTCATTCAGTTAGCCCATTTTGGTATTTATTACATGTGCTTGTTTTTTTTAGGCGTGCCCTTGTCAGATGGCGTCAGCTGTTGCAACATTATGGAGTCAACTCGTAACGCATATCTTAGACCCAAAAATGGGTTTAAACTAAATTTAGAAAATAGTTGCCAAGGGGCGGTGGAGGGAAAACGGAGGCGTGTCAAGTCAATGTCAGCAAGTTGTCAAAGTTTCGATTCACGTTTTTTGTTTTTTTTTTTTTCTAAATTTTATTTTGACTTCCCAGTTTTATTTTGCGGTAAGTTGAACGCACTGTCTAAAATGTAAGCAACACAAAAGTGCTTGCAAGCTGATCACAAACTTTGCCCTAGGTGCAGCTATTTTCCCCCTCTAACCCCAACGGGTTTTGGCACCTCTTTTGACGGCTCCCCTTATTTTAGTTGGAAGCCATTATTTGGCCAATGCATTTGCCATAGAAAATAACTAATTTTCGCTGAGCACACGAAACTTTGAAGAACTTTGAACGACAACTTTGAAGTTAAGTTGCCTGTATTACTACAGTTTGGGAGTCACTAGACAATGGCCCAAGACATCGTTGTGGTTAAATCGCCAAAGTTTATAAACAGACATGTCGAGAGTGTACCAAAATGTTCAACTTGAGTCTAATAAGCTAACACACTCGAATTACCTCTAATAGACAAGCGGATGTTTGGCTTTCCACACTAAGCGAGAAAGTGAGAAATATGTCTATGTTTATGTTTATAATTAGCTCAAGTTATTAAATTCCCTGTTAAATGTTGAGTAAAATAGTTAAGACTATAAATATAAATAAACCTTTTTTTTGTGAACCGAAAACATTTCAGAATTTAGAAAAAAATTTTGCGCAACCGATAACAAATTTAGACGCAGAATTAAAAATTTAAATCATGCGTAGTTGAGTTACTTTATTTACATAATTTGTTTTTTGTATGAGATGTTTTTTTTAGTACATTTGTTGATGCAGTTTAAAATTCATCGGGTTTTAGCGATTTCTCGGTTTACCAGCATTTTTAAAAAGCAGATGAACACAATTTTCTAGATTCATTCCTTATCAACAAATCTACGCTTTTATCTCATTTTGGAAAGGCCAATTAAACTTAAAAATAAAAAATATAATTTGTATTATCTTTTGAACCAGTTCAAGGGCAAGGCGTGGAAAAGAAAAAGAAGAAATGAAAAAAAAAAAGAGAAGGAAAAAAAAAAAAAGGCCAACCAAAAAAAAAAAAGGAAGGAGAAAAATAAAAAAAAAAATAAAATTTAATTAAATGTAATAAAAAGTAAAAAAAAAAAAAAAAAGTTTAAAAATAAAAAAAAAAAAAAAAAAAAAAAAAAAAAAAAAAAAAAAAAAAAAGGAAAAACAAAAAAAAACCCGAAAAGAAAAACCCGCAAAAAAAAATATTAAAAAAGGAAAAAAGCGAAAACAAGGAGGAGACACCAAGAAGAAGATAAATTTGTGTATTAATGGAAAAAAAAAAAAAAAAAAAAAAAAAAAAATAAAAAATAAAAAAATTTTTTCAAACGGCAAAAAAATAAATTTGGGGAGGGAAAAAAAAAACCGCGGGGGGGAAGAAAGGGGAGGGGGGAGAGAGAGGGGGGGGGGAAAATTTTTTTTTTTTTTTTTTTTTTTTTTTTGAGCCAGTTGTTGGATTTATTCGGTATTATAGAAATAATATTAAATTTACAAGAAAATTCAACGATCCCATCCGCTAAAATCATTTAAATTTTAACCTCCTACTTACACCGCCTTATCTAACAAACTAGGTGAGTTATTGAAAATTTTATTATGCACTTTTTAAAATTACCTTACAGACTCGATGAGATTTATTATTCCGTAAATATTGCTAGTTGCCTTTTGGACGTCCACGGTGATATCAAAAGAGAGTCTAGTCTTAGAAAAACTTATAACACTTTATAGCATTAGATTTAGAACAATAAGAGAATTATTTTAGTTATATAGATTACTGTCGACATTCATAAATTTGTATATTGTATATTTTTATTATATTTGCCTTTGCCGAACATTGATAAGAGGTTAGTCATATGGAATCATCGGTGAAATACGGACGCAAATATGTTGAAAATTTTCATAATCGCAATCTTTATAATAAATATGTGTAATATTCAATGTGAATGTACGCACATATCGGAGATTAATGAGACGAATTGGATAATATCTATCAATAATCAGATGAATCTCTTGAGGTAACTGTGCTTAATCGAGTAATTTGTTTAAAGCTAAAATTAGAAATATTTTTAGACACGAGCAGGAACGACAGGGAAATTTACTTGAAGAAATTTTGTTGAGACTTGATCGTTTCCAAACAGGATCGAACAGACGGAACTGTGCTGAAGCGGTAGGACCTAATGGAAATAGTGGAGTGTATGAGATTCGTCTACCCAATTATAGTATGCAACCCTTTAGTGTCGCATGTGAGGCACACGTTGAAGGTGGCGGTTGGACAATCATATTACGACGGCTAGATGGAAGCGAGAACTTTTATCGAAACTGGAGGGATTACAGATTGGGATTTGGGAGCCTGAGCGGAGAGTTCTTTTTAGGCTTAGATAAGATACATGCAATTACCGCGGATCAAAGTCAGGAACTTCTTGTTCAGCTCGAGGACTTTGAGGGTCAAACAAAATACGAAAAATATGAAAAGTTTGCAATTGGCGACGAACTGGAGTCGTACACACTACACACTCTGGGCAAGGCTAGTGGAACGGCTGGAGATTCCCTGACGTTTCATCAAGGCCTTAAGTTCTCCACTTTCGATCGTGATAACGACCCCGATTTAGATAGAAATTGTGCTGTGCTTTACACCGGTGCCTGGTGGTACAAGAGCTGCCATCAAAGGTAACATCAAATACCTATTACTTCAATCAGTTTATAATGCTAATGTTAACATCTTTACAGCCATTTGACAGGGAAATACAAAGATAACATCAGCTGGCAAAGGAATCAATTGGTATGAATTCAGAGGTCACGAATATTCATTGAAACGAGCCGTAATGATGATAAGGCCCAGCAAAGTGACGACGGCAGCTAAGTCTTTTCGCTGACTTAATATTATATTATAAAATATGACTTTATATTCAATTATAAAATATGAAATACATTCAACAGGCATTGCTCGATTTTAGGTGGAATACATTCTTTCAATTGGCTTGTTTTCATTAAAGCAAATCATCATCAGATTTATTCCTATTCGAAAATAAAGAAATATTTTTTCTTTGACTTTTAGTTTAGCGGCAAAACACTTAATCTTGCTTAAATTGAAACCAATAGTTTCCACACCATAGAGCTAAAGCTATGTTATATATAGTATATCGTTTTAAAGGTATCTTGAATATGTTTGTTTTCTTGAGTACTCTGGTAAAATTCTACAGGTAAAATATTTATGACAAAAATTAAGATTTTGTTAAGGTTTTGTGGTGGTGTGGTTACTTATTACTGATATCTTTTCAAAATTTGAAATAACAATATGCGAAACATATTATGCTTAATAGAAATACCCAGTGTTGCCAGACAGTTTAGTTTTGTTATTTTCGACACTGCGGGCTTAAACTAGTTTAAAATAATTAAGCTAGTTGTGTCTTTCTGAAACGAATATTAAATTTAAGTATTTGTTCTTTTTGCTTTAAAAAGAAGAGAAATTTAATTAAATGAACTTACATCTTTTAGTATTATGAAAATTTTGAAATCTATCACAAAGTCGTCTTCTTCATCGTCAAAGTGAAAACATCAACAACGTCGTATATAATGACAATAGCAAAAAAAAAAAAAAGACAAAACAAATAGTGCTCAGCTAGTTTTGTGTTTTGAGTTGAGGCGCTGAATTAATAGCTTATAACTCTAACAACAATGTAGGACGACATGCTCTGTTGTTGTAGAGCTTCTTGCTACACAGGGACTATCTTACGCAATATATATCTTACTGCTATCCAACGATATTCTCTATTAGTACGGATACGCCCCATTGCACACCGCAGAATAAACAATTTGCATTTGAAGTCATTCTCAAAAAGGATCTTTCTAACAAAATTTAAAAGGTTACAAGGAAAAGCATTAATGGGATAAAAATTGTTTAGAGATTAGCGTCAATTTCCGATTGCAAGCGGTGTCCTTGGAGTGCTCTTCGGGAGCTCATCAGGCAAAGTTTCATCACTTTGAATACCGCCAAGTCATCAAAGGCAAAAATCAGAATAGTCCCAAGAAGCTGGCTCGGCACGATGGAAGGCATCTTAAAATATTAGAATCGACGTAAACTTCGTCATGCAAACATGACTTGACAGTGAAGTTCAACGAGGATGCGTCGAAAGAAGAAGAGCAGGAGGCGGAGAAGGTGGAAGAGGAGAAGAAGTTGCTGCTGGAATGGTAGATAGGTTGAACTTGTCGGACATGAAATTCGCCCAGCAAATTGCATTTTCTTCCCATCGCCTGGGGCTGCTTTTTTTTTTCTTTTTCCTTGACGGATTCCTGTTTGAGAATAGTCAGATGGCTGCCACAAGTCAAGTCGAGGCCAAATGCATTTGCTGGTTAAGGATTACATGACCATCGATATGTGCTTTGGCCGCCGGCCAAAATTGCGTCCTTGCTGGCCACGATATAAAAAATAGCGCGTGTGCATAGTTTCGTCCTATTGGACTCCCTCATATATTCCCTGTAGACCGACCTATTCTAGCCTTGTGTTTCATTTTAATAACTTTCACAATTCTTTATGCGTTTTACGTGCCAACGTTTTTGTGGCTCCTCCTGGGCCATTGTCCTTGGGCTGGGTCAGGTGTCGGAGCTTAATAATTAGCAAACGGAACGTGCCAAAAGCGTTAACACTGAGACATGTGTGTGGTGTCCGAGACTGAGAAAGAGACAGAAAGAGAGAGAGAGAGAGAGAGAGAGAGAGACAGAGAGAGAGAGAGAAAGAGAAAGAGAGAGAGAGAGAGACAACTAATGACTTGGTTTTTGCTCATTTTTCGCTTTCTTCCAATGGCATTTAATTACCTTTTCGAATTGAAGCTAAATGGTTCTTTCTTTTCAAGCGTTCGACGGGCAACAAATCAGCTTTGGCTGCACTCCAATTAAATCTTCATTTTGTTGTAATGCTGCACACTTAAAGGATTAAGGTATGGACTAAGATATATGTAGCTGCAAAGTAACTAAGTGTAAGTGCACTAATTTGAAATTTTACAACACAAATGGCAAAAGCACTTTAAAGCTTTTATTATTTTGAAGCACTTACTGCGTATATCTAAAGCTTAAAGCTCCTAACTGATTATAATCACTGCGGAAGACAGTTCGCGTTAGTGACGAAAGCAGCACGAAGGGTGCGAAAGGCGACTAACAATATATACAGCTAAGCTGGAAAATTTGCTTCGACTGTCCGATCATATCGAGATATACCGATCGAAAGACTTAGTTCTAACTTACAAAATGGCATTCTGAAACTTTTTCTAACTCACCTGGTTCATGAGATAATGGGGTGGAAGTGGGAGGGGAAAAATTTATTTGATCGCAACTTATGTAGCCGATGACCCAAATTCGACAGCTGGTTCAAAGGATAAATAAATTTGAAATTTTTAGTTTGTTTGTCTGTTTGTCAGTTTTTCTGTTAGTATCAGACGCTAAAAAAAAGCTCAGATGTAATGATGGGGATATATAATTGGTAAAATGTCACAAAATTGTATAAAAGAAATTTTGGGGCTGGAAATTGCTTTCGTCACTAGACTTTTACCTCGTGTACAGGTTTTTTTTGTGGGATTACATATTTCCACAGTTTAATGTGCGATCTTTGCACTGAATTCATGCACAATATTTTTATATAATATGATGTCAAGAGAGACTTTAAGGTATATTCTCATCTCACTAAAGCATTTATTGCATACACTTATAAGGATTTTAAACATTTTTACTATTCATTTAAAAAAAAAGCCAACTTAAAGAGTTGACTACAATTAATCTGGCTTGGCTTATTTTAAGAGTCTATATGATCGGCATAAAAATTAATATAGTTCCATTCGAGTCGAGAATAAACAAATTTTTTATCAGTGTAATTTCAATCTTCTTTCACACACCACTTGTTCTATGTGCGGTGTTAACTCTCCTGCAGGATTAATCCTACGCTTAATGTGACGTTTTCCATAATGTCAGTATTTGCAGTGTATGACAGACAAGTCGTTTCGCAAAATGATTTGAAATTCTCCTAGAAAGTCACTTCAAAAATTTCCATTTGATATTTTTAGCCAGAGTGGCAACGCCAGTGCAGACTGCTTTGTTGCTTTATACGTTTCAAAGTTCTGTGGATTGTAATGCGCTGGCTTTTGTATGAGTGACTGCGTCAGCGCATGTGTGTGTGTGTGTTGGGGTATGTGCCGCATATGCTGGTTTACTCCGCGATGTCGTTGCTTTTATTTTCGGTTTAAGTGTAGAGAAGAGAAGCGATGGGTTGGGGAATAAAGGAGCAGACTGGGAGCGGAGAGTGTAGACAAAGACTGGGTACGGGCTCTCCTGACGACATTCAAATGCACAATTGTTGTCACTGTGCGGCAACGTCCGCGTCCACGTCCACGTCCGCGTCCGTGTCGCTTAGTGTCCCTATTGCCGTTACTGTTGATGTTGTTGTTACCCCTGCCTGCCAGCAGTTGTTGTATGTCTGTTAGCATGCTAAAACATCCGGCTCCGGCTGCTGTTGCCGTGCTTCGCTTTCTGTCGCTCAACTTCCGCTCGAATAGAGTGAAAAATAGCATTATAGTGGGGCCACCAACTCAAGTTTCCCATCACCAACTCCCTCTGCCCTTCCCCGCCTCGCCCCGCACACCGCACAGAGCTAAGGTAGTCCAGTTACACATACTTTGAAAGAAAGCGAATGAGAGAGAGAGAGAAAAAAATACATGATAACAGCAGATTGGCATTGCAAAGAGCAAGTAGCAGTGATAACTCTGGAGTAGAGTTTCAACGTGAAGCTTTAAGCTGTCAAATGCTAAAGTCACACTCTTTCATTTCCACCCACCCACCAACTTTTTCTTTCTCTTTCTATCACATACGCAAAGTCTAGGCTGGTACAAACATAATAATTGCCTTTGCATTTGTAAGTTTTGTAATTGCAAAAGTTGCCTTAAAACATAAAACGAAAGTTTCTGATAATATAAATACAAGGGAGGGGGAGGGGGGGGTGAGAGCAGAAGTAAAATCCATGCAAGAGAATACGAAATAACATTTGCATACGTTCCACAACTCACACAGCGAATGCGTTAAAAAAATGTAATGGAAAAAAAATACAAAGCTAACGGTAGATGTTTGCTGCAGTTCTACATTATTTTTTAAGCGTTGACTAAGCAAAGAAAAGCAAAACAGAAATTGCAAACGACTTAAATAAGTAAACGAACGGCACACACACACGCACAACTCACGGTCCACACACACACACACACACACACACACACACACACACACACACACACATATGAATGACGTTACAGAGAGAGCGATAAAAAGTGTGAGTGGTGAGAGCGTAAGAAAATAGGAGATGGAAAGACAAGTAAAATTCTTTATGCCTTCCCGCATGTTGTTCTTGTAGTAGTCGTTTTAAAAAAATACCTCTTACTCTACATAAATAAACTTCTTTTTAGCACCGCTGTGACTTTAAGTGCCACACAATTGCAGCCACTTTCATACCACTGTTGCTTTGAAACTGTTCCTGTCTAAACTTTTAACTGCCTTCCCCTTTTTCCCCCTTTGTGTGTGGCACACATTAGACTTTTATGTGTCAGCATAAAGTGTTGCTGCCAATTCCGTCCCGCCCACAAACCAACTTGTGCAGCTAAGTAATTTAGCAACGGAAATTTGATTTACTCTTTGAGTGCAAACGGCGGCATTTATGTGAAAATATTGACTTATAATTTATACTATTATACTTATTCGACACCTTCAGTTTCTTTGCTCGAAGCTCTCTTCGAAATCTTTCATTGGCATATTACTGTGTTTTCGAACTAACTTTTTTCCTGTCAAATCTGCATTTCTTAATAGTCCTGTCCCCTGTATTATGTAAATTTTAAATAATATTGAGAATGTCTAATAAAAAGATGTCGAAAAGGTCAAGACCCCGAAAAAATACACGTTACATACTTTTAGGCGCTAAATTGCTTTCAAAATTATAACTTCTATTACAACTGTTGTGCTTAACCGATATTAATGCGGTTAAGAAAGATGATGGACAATTATAGTATATAACGTTAATAACCATAGCATTATATCTTTCAAACTGAACGTTTGGTGGTTTTTCACGATTTGCAGGGAGCGGAATGTAATGTAATGTTTGCAAAAAATGGTTGCCTTAGCTCTTATAGTCTCTGGGATCAAGATGCTGATCAAGAATATATATACTTTTCAGGGTCAGAATTGCCTAAGTTTCCCTACATACATTCCTACGAACACAATATACCATATTACTTAATTTTACACCCTGAGCCCGTTGAATATGGGCAAAAAATGGGTATAATGTGTTTGGCAGAATGTATGGCAGAAGGGGGCGTGGCAGACCCCCAAAAGTGGATGATCATTTATATTAAAGCCAATCAAACAAATTGTCGGTGTTTCTAAAATGTCAGAGGTAGAATTTTCAGACATATTTTTAGAGCCCCAAAAATTCGACCTCCATTAAATAATTTATTTTCATCCACATTGAAAGCACCGTCCTCCACTTGAGATACTACAATCACTCAATTGGCCTGCGGTCAATTTCTCTAAGACTGTGAGTCAAGCAAACCAAATGATTCGTAAGACCTCAAAACGAATAATTGTGTGAGATTCTGTCAGCACTTAAAAACTTTGTGGCCTTACAAAATACATACAGCAAAGAAAAAACATAGCCACAATTTATTATGTTGCTGGATACATTTTGAGAGTCTTCAAGTGATACCAATGACATCAAATCACTCAAACTAAATTCAGACTAAAAAGTTTAGTGAATTTCCTTACGCACACACACACAAAGACACACACACACACACGTACACACAAAGGCACACACACCTACGCAGGAAGTTTTCAATTGCGCAATTGTAACTTTGCAACAGGCTCCGAAAAATTGCGTAACTTTGCGAATTGAAAACAATAAAAGAAACGAAACTGGCGAAGTTCCAAATTCCTTTCAGCAGTTACAACTACAAATACAACTGCAGCTACTTTTAGCCAAATGGCTTTGAAAACAATTTGTCAGCAAAACAATTTTCACCATTTTCTGGCCAAAACCCCAGAAATCTAACCTCGAACGTAACGTAAGCGACACTTGTGGGCGAACCATTAAGCACACTGCCCAGAGAAGGGGAGGGGTAGGTGAAGGGAGAAATGTACTGTTAGGGCGAGTGGGAGGAGGGGAGCGAGAGGGTAGCACAAAGCTCTCGGGCGGTTGCAGTTAATTGGAATGCATTTCAAGTGCCACGGGGAAGTTGAAACTGTTTTTCGACCAAAATTTTAAGCATTTTCGATCGTGATTTCATTTCTCCTCTTCCACTTTTCCGCACTTCGTTCTTAACTCACACCACTCTGCAGCCAATTACTTCAAGAGGTATCCCCGAAAAATCCAAAAGAGCATTATTGCTTTGCTGCATTTCGTTATCCTTTTGAGACAACTTTTGAATCGACAAGTATATTGAGTAAAATTCAATTTGATTTCGTATTTATATTCAATTTAGCTTTGATTTCTGCTGTGTTTGTGGCTTGTTTCTTACAGTTCGTTGGCTCGGTTTTTGTGGCTCTTTAGACGAAAAATCCTTTGCGTAGTACAACAAGTATATTTAAAAAATTTTTTTGTATTGCCTCCAAAGAGAATTTATAGTAGAAATTTGTGTGGGAAATCAGTCATAGCAATTTGAATACTTTGCAAAGAGTCAGAAAGCTAATATTTTATTAAAACTAAAATGCAAAGTCAAGAAATTTATAAAATGTACTCTATTTGTCTGAACGCATGTATTAAAAGACCAATTTGAATTATGGTTTGATTTCAATTAATTTCATATATTTAATTTCATTTATATTCATCTTATATGTCGTATTAATCATTAAAAAATACGGATTTATTTTTAAATGTAAGCGAAGGGCCAAACAAATGTTAAGCAAATTCTAAATAGAAAATTATGGAATAATTATTGCTATAATTTTGATCCTTTAATGGTGAAAAATCATTTAATTTGTTTGTTATATGTTATCAAACTAATTATGCAAAAGCAATAGCTTATAGTCTCGGATATCAAAAAACCAGTCGTCTATTTTTGTAAGGGACATTCCATGATTATCTATTGATTACATTGCAATTTATCATATTTACGCTACAATGTTTTGATACCATTCGTTTTAAAAAATATGCTTTTTATAAGAAATTAACAAATACTTCATTTAATTTATATCGCTGATGATAAAAATAAATAAATCCATTTTCAATACACAATCTACCCTTACAAACTTACAACTATAAAAATTTCTGAAATCATATTTTTATGGCTTTAAATTCCACTTTCGAATGCAATAAAGTACAACATATGTTGCATTATTTTTCAGGATATCCTGTTACTAAAAACTGTGCTCAAGTTCTGCACTAACATAACCTCATTTCATTTTTGGGGCTAATATAAAGCCGCAGATTGCCACAGTCTTATCTTTTTCCCATAATTTATGGCATCGCTTAGCACTACACACAATCCATTGCCGCAGTCTTTCTAACATTTTACGCCCTCATACCTTCCCCTGAGTTCCAAAAATCCAGCAATAAACAAACCATATATATGTATATAAATAGCCGACTACAATGCGGCTTTTTAGAATGAGTCTCGGCACAAATAACTAGCAGATTGTCAGGGTAGGGAGTGGGAAGTAAGAATTGTGAAAGTCGTAGAGTGGGTTTTTTGGATCCCCTTTTGAAGCGTTCCATCCGCGCGCTGGCATTTTAAAAATCGTTTAGTGTTTGGCACAAATGAAACATCAAAGATTTACGAGCCATGATTAAGGCATTTTGGGGGAGCCTCTTCCCAAAACAAAAGGAACTCCGATGTCGACGATGCTTTGGTACTTGGCTAAAAGGAGTGTTGCAAGTGCTCCACTCTGGCTAAAGTGTTGTTTTCGAAAGCGAAATTCCCTTTTTTTATATATTGAAGTGCTAAACAATAAGCCGGTCTTAGAGAGTTAGAAAGAAAGAGATAGAGTCGGAGCATCAGATAGTGTGCGGATATGCGATAAGTAGACCAAAATAAGGATTTAAGTTCATGTTTTGTTATACCCATGCATGAAATGGTTTAATGAGGGTATGATATACTGTAAATTTCGATAAGATAAATTTAATTTGTAAATATAATCGATAAGGGGAAATATATGGCTAATTGTTTTTATTTTCTTGATGATACTTAATTCTTAAGTCGAAAATTGATTATGATAAGCAAATTTCCAGCAAAGTGCAAAGTATTCCCTTTGTATACAATGCTGCAATTTTTAAAAAATAAATAAATGTACATATTTATATTTTCTTCAAATTAAAATCTTTTCTATAAATATAGTGTTTATTCACATCCTCTTAAGAGATAAAGGTAAAGTTTAATAAAATTTTAAAAAAAAAAGAAAATAAGTCTGCAATTCAGCTGACTACTGAATATATATTAACTAGTCGAAACATGTTTTTACGTCATGCCAAAAGTTCATTCAACTGCTTATATAATACTCTTGATAGCAAAAGCTCTCTTAATTCCCTTAGAATCGTTTAGAATGTGGTCATCTGATACGAGTATCTTAAGCTTCAATATATTTACAATGACCTCCGTATCGAACACATTTCACAAATTCCCTTAGATCTTCACGTTAACTATTATACGCTTTTCACTAGGCCCCAAAAATATAGCTCTGGGGAATACTTTTGGCTTTTCTATACTTCAATTCTAATTAACATTAGCTTTGTACCAACTTTTCCCACCAGTCATTAGTCATGCCCGCCTCGGGGGTGGACCTAAACTTTTTTTCTGCCTTTTGCCTCGCTTAATTATGCGTTGCTCTGATTTGTTGTTCTTCCTGATGTTTTTGTTGTTGTCTACAGCAGCCACATACAGTGCTTCTAGGCACTCACTCGCCACTCACATGGCAACCCAATTAAGCTTCACTTAGTATGAGGCGTCAGTACACAATTCTCAAAGCTGATTCCACGCATTTGCTATATTCGCTTTTCTAACTGACTTTCCCGGAATTCGAAATGCTTAAGCCCCAGTGGGAAATATTCTGTATGTTGGGGCACCAAAAGGAATATAATACAGAAAACGCAATGAAACGCTCATAATTACATCTTAGTTTATATAATTATAATTTTCTTAATTTTTTTTCGTATTCTCATTTTGTTTTTTGTTTCAGTTGATCATATTGAATACATATTTCGGAAAATAATGTAAATTTTTGTGTTTATTTTAAAGAAATGGATACGATAAGCTACTCTAAAAAGTATGCTACTTTTTTCATGTGAGATTGATATAAATTGTATTACAAAATATATGTGATTTCTACGAATTTTTTCAGAAGAAATCATTTAGGAGAACTGTTGCATTTTCACAATTCCGTTTAAGATTTATGTGTACTTAAAGTGTATTTAACTTTTTAAAATTTTACTATTTGTCCCTGGAGAGTAGTTTTTATAAATTGAAAAACAAATCTCACAGCTGTCGTTAAAAGCCCATTTAAGAAAATAAATTACTGTAGAAATCTTGTAAATTTGATTTGATCGAATTACAAACTTTAGAGCATATAACCTTTTTTAAGCTTTATTTGTACTCCTACTTATGTAGGGTATATTACAGTCGATCAAAACGAAAATAATTTGATGTTGTTTGGTAAATGCCGTCGACATTTTTGGTTTATTTGCTGGTGAATCCTTTGGAGGCTTATAGTTTTGTAATTGTTTTGGGGCGTTGTTGTTTATTATTGTTGTTTTTTTAGACAGATTCGCTTTGTGTCCGGGCCACGCCTTAAATTGCTTTATTCCAGGCACAGTTGGGGGAGGGAAAATGAGGGGTGGGTCTTAGGGCGCGGATTTGGCTCGAATTGGGCGCAATTTGCATTTTGCGCAAAATTGTGTGTTGCGAGGCGTGTGAATAATGTGTGAGCTTACAGCAGATGTAAGTGTCGACCCTCTCTTTTGCATATTCCTCTCTCTCTCACCCCAGGAGCGTTTGTGACTGCGACACTCGAGTGTCGTTATAATGATTTATTGGCGTAACAATCTAATTAATGTTGTCGCACAACAAGTAACAGTCGAAGAAATTCCAACACTTGGCCTAATTGTGGTGCTCAAGTGCGTTCTCTCAGTTCTCAGTTCTCCGTTTTCTGTTGTACTCCCCTCGAAGTTGGCCAAGAGCCACAGCTGCTACCAGGTTATCTTTGGTCCTTACCTTCTTTTAACCATTATGCACATTCGTTGTACGTCGACGGGTTTTGTCATTACATTTTCATGGTTTTAGTTTCCCATGCGCAACTTTTACAAAAAATTTGAATACAAAATGAAAGACAATCAGAGAGGTACAGGGAAGAGCAGAATGAAAGAGGGAGAGTGAGAGTGGAAAGAGGAGAAAAGCAAAAGAGGAAGACTGCTTTAACGAGCTGCCAGGCAGTTAGCAAAAAGTTTTTCGAGTGCTAAAATGTCTCCTTGATTGTGAGTGTCGAGAAAACAATTCAAGAGAATGAAGAAGTTCCTCGTGAACCTTACAAAAGTTTCAAAAATACAAAAAAAAAAATAAAAAAAATAACAAAACGTTGGCAACACTTTTCATCGAACAATGCAAAAATAAATTGAAATTCTAGCATGCCATTTGATTGAGTGACGGTATATTGATATTTCTTTTGTAAATTATTTCGGAAAAGTGTGCGCTTTATTTTGTCTTACAACAATCGTTATTTGAATATCTTTTTTATAAATTGTTATATAATATAGATTTGACGTAGTTTGTAAAATGAAATGATTTTTAAATCTTAAGTAGTCCCATTTTAATTTTATTTTTATCTAACAATTTATAATTTTGTCATTCCTATAAAAAGTATGCAAGACACTACATTCTATGATTTAAAACCATAATTCTTATGAAATTAGTTTTTACTTAAATATCTTTTTTGTTTTGATGAATTTAAAAAAGTTCTTAACTCGCATGCTATCAATTTATTTATTATCTCATTGCGTATTTAATAGTTATTCATTATTATTTATTATTACCTTACACATATTACTTTAAATAATACATTTATTTTCAAAGTATGTACAGATTATAGTTTAAAGATTTTTTTTTCAATAATTATTATAATATTTATTAATAATTATATCGGTAGAGATAATTAGATCAGATTATTAGATTAAATCAGTTTGATACAACATTTTTTTTAATATAATTGAGGGTCTGTTTATATCAAGGCTGCAAACCTCCAAGTTTTTGATAAAGGTTCAGTTCGGCGGTTCGAACCACAGAGCATGACCTCGATTTGGTTCGCGAATTGACTTATATGTATATCCCTTGAACCCAAGGTGTGGTTTCGAACCTTGGTTCAATTTCATACAAAAAAATATTTGTATTGTTCCAAATTTTTCTATACATTTTAAACTAATAGATTTTTTTTAAATACAAATTTTCATGATAATTTAAAATTTATTCAAAGATTTAAATATGACTTATTTTAATTCGAAGTCTCAAATAATTGCGTAATATTATTTTTATATTTTTTATTCTTTTTATTAAGCGTTGAATCCATACAATACAAAAAATAGTAACATAACACAATTATAGTAATTTATAATGGAACCAAACCTTAAGCTAGGCGTTTGAGGACTTGCAAATTAGAAAACCATAAAATATATGTAATTATATGTAATTCGGGTTGGGTTCGCAAAGTAAATAATTTAAAGAGGTAGGTTCATGAACCGGTTCAGGCTGCTTAAAAATCCGAAACGACCCGGTTCAGAGCCGGTTCGCAGTCTTGGTTTTTATAATCTTATAAAAAGGTTGCAACACGTCTTAGACAGCAAGTCTATACCGGATTAAAAAGTTTAATTTACTTTCGGCACCTACAAATGAGTAGAAAGTTTGTTTTAAATTTAATGAAATGCAACTCGAGTATAAAATAACAATGTTGGCTGATTGACTCACTTCCTAAATGCATTCCTCGTAAATGGCTAAAAAGTAGATCATGATGATGTTGATAATGCTCACACCAAGCACATTTGATGGCCAAGAAGTTCAGTCAAGTTGCGTCATCATTTGGTTGTCTCGTTAGTTAGCCAGTTGAATCTGTTGCATCCTAAATAGCTGAAATATTAGACAATTTTATGATTTTCCCTTCCGTCCATACCATTCTCATTCCCTATCTATGTAACTATTCATTTATTTATCCTTGTTCTCTCCGTCAAAGTTGTGTTTTGTTTTGTTTTTGTTAATGTAAACTTTTTAATTACGTTAAGTCACTGGAAATGTTTATGACTGCCAACAAACAAATTGCAGCGCATTCTTATATGGGTATTCAAGTCTACACATGTATGTGTGAGAGTGTGTATCTGTATCTTTGGGTGGTGTAAACTAACTAGCGTCGGATTGTGTGTGTTTTGATGTGCAATGGCAAAACTTTTGCCAGCGACTATTTTAGAGAAAGAGTTTTAAGAGAAAGAGAGAGAGAGAGAGAGAGTTTTATTGTACGCGTTGCCAACAATTGCACAAGGTTCTATAACTAAAAGTATCTCAATGTTGCATTCGTTTATTGCTGTTAAAATTCTAGACAACATTCAGAAATAAAACGTGCCACTTAGATTGGGTTTCTCCACAGGGAAATACTCTGGAAAGCAGACTTACACAGAAACTTAAATGTAATACTACGAAGTTAATTTTAATATTAATATCAGTGGATTATTCCCCATTTTACAAGTACAACTGGCCTATTATTCACAAGATATATATATAATTTCAATAATTAAGTGAGTTTATGTAAGCTATCTTACATCAAACTTCTTTAACATTTTTTTATAATTTTGATATTAATTTCTCCATTCTTAAATTTTTTCAGACAAGTTTTGTAAACAAATTTGTTGTTAATAGATTTCTTTTAGTACAATTATTATTCGGTTATAAAAAAATACGAATAAACTACAAAGTTACTTAATATATTCAAAATACCGGTCGCATTAGTCATAATGCAATCATAATTTTTGACCCCGTACTTAAAAAAAGTACAGGCGTCAATTAGGCTTGTTAAAGAAAAATTTGAGTAACAGACAAAAGGAGGAATAGCCTTATATATCCTGACAGAACTTGGTTAAAATCAGTTAGCTATATTACATAGCTGTCATTATAACAAAAAGTAAATAAATAAATAAAGGACAAGGACATAAATTCTTCGGCGTTTCGAACAGCATCTAAGTGCCTTGATTTAGAATATCCTAAAATATTTTATACATTTTACCAGTTCTTGCTTCGCCATAAAAAGTAGTTCATAACAAGGAATTTGTAGAGTTAAGCAATTGTTTCAGCTTTATTAAAACAAATTTAAAAAATTTTCTGAAATATTTCTGAAAAATTGGCGTATAGCAAAAACTAAATTGTTTATTTAAAAACCAAAGAATGTTTACAATTTTCAGTATGCCTAATAAGGCTATGATTTCACAATTAATTGCGGGGTACCTACAAGTAAAGCACACTTGATTGTCGCATTTATAGATATTTTTAATTGAATTTTGTAACAACATAACTAGAATTTGCAGAGAATTTGTTTAGTTGCCCCATTTCTTGCTGGCTTCCAAAACTCACAAACACTCACACATGCACAGACAGAGAGATGGTTGTACGTGTGTTTATAAAATAGCAATTACAGAAGAAAAGGAAATACGGAAGAAATAAGATACATTTGATTTGTTTTCAAGATTTTCATAAATTTAAGTATATATATTTTCAATTTGTTTTATCTATTTGCTTGGGACTTATTGACTTTCATTTGTTTCTAGAGAGTTTTCCCACTTTGCCATGGAAATATTAGACATTCTTGTTGGCTTATTGACATATTGCTCCAGGTACTTACATCATAGACAAGACAAGACTGAAAAAGAAAAAAAATTATAAAATACAATCACATGCTTTTTAAGTGTTGTTGTCGTCAGTTTATTGAAATTGCGTATTGAATTGCAATGTCAATAAAAACGAAGTAAAGCAAACGCTTTCGGCAAGACACACACTTCAAGGATGTCCTCAACTTTCCACACACACACACACACACACACTCTCTTTCTCTCTTCCTCTCTCCCTGTCTCCCTCTCTTTCTAAGTCTCTAGCTCTGTCTATTTTTGCATAGGTGTGTAGAAGTATATTGTAATTTCAATTTAAACTCGACCCATATTGGGCAAGTTCTTGATGTGATGAACTTTCCGTTAAATAGAGTTTATTAACTGCTCAACTGTTGCTGAACAATAGAGAGTACTCGACTGCTAGATACCCAGTGCTTAGCTTCAAGACACATGCTTAAAATGGACTCTATTTTCACATATACATATTTGCAAAAAAAAAACACACTTTTGCTCAACTTTCACAATAACAGGGTATAAACATGCATATTTTATAGACTCAATTTAAAAATGATTTAAAATTAATGTCAAACATGTGGAGATTGTGTTGAAATCAACACGAAGTAATACAATTAGCATCTTTAACCAATCTAATGCATCACTCAATGCATTTATAATGACAAGCAATTGAACAATTATTGGCTAATGACTTAATAATTCATTCATAAATGTATTTGTATGAATGATTGGGTATAAATACAAGTCCACCAGCGCAACAAACCGAATCGAATTGAATCGAATAACAATCATAATTACAAATACAAAGTTACACATGAGCTGGGTGATTTTTAATTAATGGCCAATGAACAGAAAGAGAGGAAGGGAGCGGAGTGAGAGAGAGGAAAAGCAGCCGCAAAATATATATGCAAAAGATACTTTGCTCTGACTGTAATTGTATGAATGTACATATCTGCATTCTGTGTTTGTATTCGTTGTGAATGCTTGTCAACATGATGTAATTGGTTACACACACACACACACACACACACAACATACACATCCACTGAAATGAGATGATTGGATGTCGATGTGTTGGATCCTTGTGGTCACGTTGCTCATTTTCGCATAATGTTTTATGCACAACTAAATACAAATGCGCTTTAATGAGCGCCTCTGACCATCCATGTGGTAAATTTATTATGCAAAACAGGGTTTCACACGCCAACCACATACACACACAATACACAAAGACACATAGATATACATACAATGTCGCATTTTCCCCAGGATGCGGACAGGACATGGCGAAACTCTAATAATACCGCATTGTCCATGGGCCATGTAACAATTACTTGCACAGTCTCCTACTTCAGGGCCTTGTTGCAATTCAGCAGTAGTTGCCGCAAAGTCATTAAATGCAGCAGTCGAAAAAGCATACAAAAATATTGCACATGATGTGGCATTTCTTTTACAAGGTGCCATGGTAAATGGGATGGGGAACAATATCTGCGAACATTTATCATGGCCAACATGTTAGCCACTTGATTAACACCTTGAAAGCCAGCAAAGCGGCTCAAATAAATATGAAACTAAAGCCCAGGCGATACCCAGCTTGTATACCCTGTACAAAAATCAACTGAGATGTATAACTTTTGTAAGCTATTTTCAAGTTCAACATTTTTTATTAGTTTAAAATTTTTATTTGATTTGTGAAATTCGAACCGTACACATCTTTAAATTAGTAAAAGTTTTTACGAACATGCGTTGATAAATTGGAAATCTGTAAGCAAGGGTAGATATATTAAATTTATACGTGTATGCATTTGTATTGTATTTCGTTGAAAGTTTAAATAACACTAAGCAACAAAATCGCACTTTTTGCGAGTTACAGAAACCAAACCCACTTTTTTGGATAGATTTGGGGCCAAAACAGACGATAATTATTTTTTTTTTTTTATGGTGAGATTTTTTTTTTTAGAATTTTTTAAAATTTGGCTTTCTTTAATACTTTTTTTTCAGACGTGCGCCCACATTTGTCATCATTACACGAAAATGCCAAAACCGATTTATCAAAGCTTTACTTCATCTAAAAGCTTATGAATATATCTATATTTCATTTATACACAGTCTTAGATTTAAACCAGTAACTTAAGAGATATCAATTTTTGAATTAAGAAAATGATGATTTTTTCTTGGCTTTTTTTTTAAGCTTTTTTCACTACAAAATTCGAGGAAAATTCGAAAAAATTTAAAACAAACAATTTAACAAAAAATTTTTCATACTAAAACTTGATTTTAGACCGATCGGTCCTATGGCAGCTATATGATATAGTGGACAGATTCGAAACAAGATTGGTGAAGATATAAAGGACATCGTAAAATACACAATTTGTGAGTTTAGTTAAAATATCTAAGAAAATAAAAAGTTTTTCATACTAAGACTTGATTTGGACCCGATCGGTCCTATGACAGCTGTATGATATAGTGGTCCGATTTGAACCAACTTTGGACAGGATATAAAAAACCAAGTAAAATGCATATTCAATAAGTTTGTTTACGATATCTTATAAAACAAAATATTTTTTCATACTAAAACTTGATTTTCGACCGATCTTTCCTATGGCAGCTATATGATATAGTGGTCCGATTTGAACCAACTTTGGTCACAATATGTAAAACAATAACAAACTCAAATTTTGTGAGTTTGGTTGGGATATCTCAAAGAACACAAAAAATTTTCATACTAAAGGTCATGCCACACCACAACGAAGTCAAAAAATTCGACAAAAACATGCCTCGACTCAACATAATATCATATCGCTGTCTCACCATAGATTTTAATTAATCATATCTTAAACAACGCGTAATTACAGCAGCTAAGCAAATAAAATAGACAATAAAATGTAAAAAAATTGTTTCGAATTTTCCTCGAATTTTGTAGTGAAAAAAACTAAAAAAAAAAAACAAGAAAAAATCATCATTTTCTTAATTCAAAAATTGATATCTCTTAAGTTACTGGTTTAAATCTAAGACTGTGTATAAATAAAATATAGATGTATTCATTAGCTTTTAGATGAAGTAAAGCTTTGATAAATCGGTTTTGGTATTTTCGTGTAATGATGACAAATGTGGGCGCACCTCTTAAGAAAAGGAATAAAAAATAGCCAGATTTTTGAAAAATTCTAAAAAAAAAAATGTTTTTCGTCGGTTTTGGCCCCAAATCTATCCAAAAAAGTGTTTTGGTTCTTGTAGCTTTTGGGCTGTTGCCTAGTGTAATTAGCAATACTATTTTGAATGCTAGTAAAATGTGACTAATTTTATCACTATTATTTTATACGAATAAAGTGACCAATGCATTACAAAAGTAGTTAATTAGTAGTCAACTTTGTAACAAACAAAGTTACCTTCGACACATGTGCTTAAGATTACGTTGAATCATTTTTTTTCAATTTGTCCAGCACTTTGACTTAATTTCAGGTCTACTTTTATTTAACTTAAAAATATAGAAAAAATACAAATCACAAAAAAAACATTAAATAACAAAAGCGATACAGGTATGGCGGAGACCAATCAAGTAGTAACAAAGAAAATTTCATTGGCGACTTTTGATGACTCTGGGGCTGAACTAATGAAAATGTCCACAAAGGTGGCATATTTTGCCAGTCTCTCCGAATGGGCAAGACAATCAAGTGACTCCCAAATGTTCTATAACTTTCTGAACTTCAGTTATGCAATCTATCAATCGAGTCAATTAATCTACGAGGAAGCTCAAGCAATTGTTAGAGTTCACACTCAAGAATCATTGGGTCTACGGTCTGAAATCGAAATGGTTCGTATATTGGACGGAGAGCAGCGCCAGCGGATAGTACAGAGATGGGGTGGTATCGAGATGTTGGTAGCACCATTTTGGAAAAGAACTACTGCCGAGATAATTGATACGTTGATAATTTGCATTCTTAAAATTATACTTGCGTATATGTTTCACAATTATGGCAGTTTTAATTTTGATAAGACGACAATCGTTCACAAGTCTTTGAGCGAGGAGCAAATCTTTATCAGTCTCTTTGAGATCTCACTGGATTTTTTTAAACAAACATATGACGTCCTACTTCTCGTATTGTTGATCAAACTTATGGTCTGTTGTTCGTATGAATGCCTGTGGATAACGTTTAATAATGGATCAACTCCTGGAAAATATGTGATGAACATTCGTGTACTTTATGTGGAAACTGTGGTACACCTTGAGCCACAGAGGGAGGTGTTTCAAATGCAAACAACAGCTTTCTGGGCTCTAATCTGTCCTGCCGTGACACCCAATGGCTTGAGGAGCTTCGCACGGGTATTTACCAAGAATCTCATTGTGACTTGTTTCTGCGTCGTTTTACTATTCCCGAGAAACAATCGAACCACCTACGATATTTTAACCAAAACTATTGTCGTCGAGACGAACACGGAACGTCCTCCAACTCAGCCTCGTCCACATATTTTTTAATTTGAAGATGACAAATATAATAACTACAAAAATCTATTTACGAATTAAATTTATTAAAACTTTTCCGAAATATGTTATATTGTATAGCGTATAAAATTATTTCATATTTATAATTATCGATCTAAAAGCTACAGTTCTAATGATATAGCATTTTACTACCAGATATCCATGTTCTATATTATGTGGATTGAAATATTTTATATATTTTTGACTCTAATAATTCTTCATTTTTAAAGTAGAATTTCTTTCACACTAAATTTGTGTTTAAATTTGAAAGTAATAATTTATAATGTAAATCTAAAGATTTAGAAAAATCAAAATAATAATTGACCACAAATAAGTATCGAGATGTCGACATATCGGAAAATAGTAGATCAAGTTGGAAATATCGAGTTTTTCCAAAAAAAAATTTTTATTCGAAAACCGCAAATGTAATCACAAAATAATGATTACAAATCTTACATGGCTTATTCAAACTCAAAAAAATTTGGTTGGTTATTTATTAGGGTCGTTCAACAACAAAATGAACTACCAAACATAATTCTGCAAGTTAACTAAGATGAACAAGCTCCAGGGATTTGCTGATTCTTCTTGAAAATCAATTTAATCAACTCGATTAATCATCGAAAAAATCATCGAATATAATAGATAATAGATTCCGCAAAAATCGAGCTTTCGATATTTCTAAATATTTGAACATCACTAGTAATAATTATATTGCATATTTAAAATATATATCACTATTAAAAGCTCTCTTTTCTTCTGAATTGATACCAACCCGATTTTCATAAGCTTTACTTTTCCTGAAAGTTAATAATCGATAGGTCAAAAATCCACCAAACCCACAAATTGTGTATTCTATGTTGTCCTTTATATCTTGACAAATTTTAGTTCGAGTCTGTCGACTATTTCATATAGCTGTCAAAGGACCGATCGATCTAAAATCAAGTTTTAGTACAACTTTTTTGTTTTTTGAGATATCTTAACTAAACTGATAGAATATGCAAATAAGTTGATCTTATTCATCCTTACCGAAGTTGGTTTAAATTGGTCCATTATATTATATAGCTTCCTAAGGTTCCTACAAAATCAAGTTTTAGAGTAAAAACATTTTTATTTTTAGAGATACCTCAATCAATCTCATTAATAGGGTATTTTTAATTGTCATTTTAATCATACAAATCAAGAAAGACATGCATAGATATAAAACTTTATAATATCGCCGTTTCTCCATGGATTTTTATAAATCATATCTTAAACGAGATCAACTATTAAAGCCTTGCAATAGATAAAATAAAAACCGAAGTTCAGAATTTTTTCTAGTTTTCCTTGAATTTTAAAGTAAAAAAAAGCTAAAAAAGGTTAAAAAAAAACAACATTTTCTTAATTCAAAAATCAATATCTCCTAAAGAGATAAGACTTGGCTTTTGAAAGTCGGTTTTTGCATTCTCAAGAGCTCTAAAAAACTGAAAAAAAACCAATTTTTTTAAAATTTAAGAAAAGTCTGCATATTCTTTAAAAACTTAGAATTGTAACTATTTTGTTGGATGTATTACCTAGCAATATAACTCAATCAACCCTTTTAACTTTCTGTGGTAAAATATTATGACAGCATAAAAAAAATGCCACGATTTATTAACTTCATTTGCACGAATACAGTTTAATATCACCTCTTTCAAATATTTTAAGATTTCCATATTTTTATCAAAAATTATCGTAAAGATTAAAGGGTATTTTTAAGTCCACTCTGTTGCTTTGTAACTGTGAAACACGATGTTATTTTTGTTGCTCGTTTGTTGTGTGCATTTAATATTTGTGTCATATTGCATGGCTCGTTGGATACAGTCCAATACAGTGTGTCGTGTTTGTGTGTATGTGTGTGCGTGTGTGCCTGTGTGTGTGTGTGTGTGTGTGTTTGACATATGCACAAGTTTTATATGTTGCAAGCTGCCTCCTGCATGCCCGACTAAGCCAAGTGTAGAAGGCAGCGAGGCAACAAATTCCGTTGGTTTTCCATGTGCGGGATTTGCAGTTGAGCGGAATTTGGAAAAGAGAAAAGTTGAGTGGGGAAACCTATCCAATGCCAATACGATGCATACTAAATACAACAACAGCATCAAAAAATAAGACAACAACAATAAGATGAACTGCAAAAACATATGTGAAGTTCAGTTTAACTTAAACGGATTTTAAACGGATTTGCAAAACACTTGTGCATACTAAAGATTACAAGGAGAATGCTCAACTGAAGGAAGATACAGATGCAAGTCCTACGATGCCAATGCTGATGCTGCACATGTTGTCAATGGCAAAAAATACATTTGAGGATTGCACAGAGACAGAGACAGAGACACAGAGACTGGAAAAAGCAAATTGGGTATAAGAAAATGATTGCAATGCCAGCCCAATTTCTCTGAATTTTTTCCACCGAAGATCCGACAATTTGTGTGTTGAGAAACCGAAGAAGGTTACCAAATGATTGCACGACACAAAAATCACATTAATTGGGATAAATCGTAAGGATTTGCAATCAAAGCCATCGCAGTTTTACCAGTGTTGCACTGATAAAAAATGTTCTAAAATCCAGATTTTAGTCCCATAACTAAGATTTTTGGTCAATAAAATGCGTGGAATTCATAAAATTCTGAAATCAATCAAACACATCTTGGTTTTAAGAACATTTTAAATAAGACCAAGTTCTTATTTTAAAAACAAATGTTCATAAAATTAATATAAAAAAAATTTTAATTGATTTTAAATCAATAATTTAATTTTTTTTTGGCACTTATATTTATTTTAATATCTTGGTAATTTTGTAAATGTTATTCTAATTTCATACGAGTGGAATACGAGCAGGCGTAACGGGGCAACTATTTGTTTCATATGAAATTGTACATATGGACTTAAACTTTTCTAACAATTTAAGATTTTTATTTTTGTATTAAGAACTTAAATTTATATTTGTCGATTCTCCAATTATTTTCAAAGTCGTGATGAAATTTCTATGACAACAAATAAAAGTATTACAAAATATTATTCAAATCAAAAAAAAAAAAAACAATATTCTGACTAAAAAATGATATCCATAGTTATTAAGTGTAAGGCTGTTATAAAAAGTGTAATGAATATTTTAATAGAGTAGCTTTAAGTTCGATCCACTTAAAAAAGCAGAATCTTACTGGTACACCTATTGTCAGTATTTTCTTTATATTGTCAATGTTTTATTTAAATTCAATTGTAAGGAATTTTTAATAACTCGTAGTCAAAGCAAAATTCGAAAGGACGTCGAAGTATAGTAGATTGACAGTATTTTATGAATTATTTGAACATTGTTCAAGAGATTCTCTTTGAGCTCTTTTGCCAAAATACTCCCCATTGTTTGGCTCGTGTCTGTTTGACTTTCAGTTTTTTTTTGGCAATGCTTTGCATCAATATCCTCCAATGGGTTGACATGGTCAATCATAAATAAGACCCCCGCAATCACTCTCTCTTTGTATTTTCCATTCGCATTCTACTTTGGCATCATAAAACTAAGTCTGGCCAAAAAACCCAGTTGGATGTCGACTTTTAATGAAAATCCAAAACATTTGGCACTGAAGGGAGAAGGAAAGTTGAAGTAGTTGGAGCACGTAGCGCACTTGCTTTTGTTAAGGAGTATCCAATAACAAAAGTCACAATTGTTTTGAGTATTGTACAAGCTCTTTAGCTTTTTAACCTTTGCTTGCATGTGTGTGTAAGAGTGTGAGTATGCTTGTGACTGTGTTGGCCCGGCTTTACAACTTTGCCCGGAGATGTCATTAAAATCATATGCTGCTCTAGTCAAAAACTGTCTCCTGACCCCCATGCAATATTCAAATAAAAAGTTCAACTGTTGCCAACTCCATTTCTATTTCCTTTTTTTTTTTTTGTGTTCAACCGCAACGCACCGAGAGCTATGTTACTGGTACGTGACTCACATTTCTCCATATTTCTAAAAATAAAATAGAAAGAGGGAATAGATTGAGAGTGGCGACTTTTGGATTCTCTTTCTAATGATTGGTTGTCACAAGAATATTGAAGAATGCAAATCACTGATTGTAATTTAAGTAAATATTTGCATGGACGCCTACCGTGTTTTTTTAAAGACTGAAGCTAATATTTTAATATAGATAAACAAAAAACTTTAATTCATATTTTTCTCTTTTGGGGGTCCAAGTATAAATTGAGGTACTAATGATTCATTTATTACTGCAATTGTCTTTATATTTTAAATTTCTTCATTTTTGACAATTCTTATAATTGCAATGTGTATTAATAAAACATCATATGTTGGCTATAAATCAAACCAAATTTAAGACGATGAATATTATTCTGATAATACGCATTGACGTAATTGAGAAATCATATGTTATTATTATTAGCTTTTATTTATGCTGTAGTTCTTACGTTACCCCAATGTATTATATTTATATAACCCTTTCTTAAAAAATAAGTAAAAAGTATATTGGAATGTATATAAGAGGGAGAAAAAGATCATCTCCGACCCTATAAAGTATATATACTCCTGATCAGCATCAATATCCGAGTCGATATAGCCATGTGAGTCTGTCCGTCCGTCCGTCTGTATGAACAAAATGGTCTTAGAGACTATAAGAAACAGAGGTACCAAACTGTGAAGACTTCATATATAAGATTTCTATATATCTCACGCAAGTCAAGTATGTTTCAAATTTAAGCCACGCCCTCTTTCGTCTCCGCAAATCGCAAAAAACCACCGAAACCAAAAGTTTTTAAGATAATACGTTTTTTGTGATAACTAGCATTATCTTTTAGTAATATCTTTTATCCCACAGAATCGCATCAAGATCGGACAAGTAGATCAGCAGTTATGGCGAATGAAAGTTGAAACTTCAAAGCAAAACTGTGATTTTCTTTAAAATACTTTTATATTTATTAAAGTAAAATTCGGGTATACTATAATCGAGACCTTCCGACTGGTTTTCAACTTTCATCATCCTTGGCTTAACTGTTCCGGATTTGTATATAGCTTGCTATTATTTACAACTTCATATCTTTTTAAGTCGCTACGCCAATTTGCTGACATAATCAAAATACCCAAACTGCAAAGAGTATTTGAAAAGCATTATAAAAATAGATGTCGAACGTTGTCTGGACGCAGTGTAAAAGTTTCCAATATCAGGCTGGTAAATTCATGCACACGAGTAGGAGTATTCCCTAGTTCCTGGTTCCTGGTTTCTGCTCTCAGGTCCATGGTCTCTGGTCTCTGGTCCACGCACCATGGGTTTCATGGTGGGCGTTGGTCACTTTGTGGGCGTTGTGTGGCTAATGTGTATGTGTATGTGTATGTGTGAGTGTATGTGTGAGTGTGCGTATGTCTGTATCTGTGTTAGTGTGTGTGTGTGTGTGTGCAACTCCGGTAGCATCGCGCATTGAATTTCATGACGTCATTAGTGTTAATGACATCAGCGCAATGCATTATGCACAAGTTTAAATATTGTTGCCACACTTTGGCTTTGGCCAAAGGCTTCTTATGCCCCACATAATGAAAACTTGCATGTTGCATGTGGCATGTGGCGAAACGAGCAGTAAGTGCAAAAATGTAAATGAAAGAAAATAGAACAAAATGTGAACACTTTTCCATTGAAAATAATGAGCCATAAAGTGTGCGCAATTACAGTTGGGCTTTTGGGTTGTTGGTTTGTGGGTAAAATGTCTGGGAAATTCAGTGAGCTTTTTTCTGGTTGCCTTTTCATCGAATATTTGAAAGGATTTTTCTCATAATATTCTGCTTGTCTCTTTCGCTCGCTCGCTTACTCTTTCTGCTTATGTACATGTTATGCGCCTTGTCTATTCTTTCACTGGCTTTTAGTCTAGAATCTAGACTTTAGATGGAAGAAGGTATTTCATTTACAGTTCAAATAGTTTTCAATCTTTAAGCATAAAACTCAGAATTTTAAATTTCAAAGCACTTGAAATTAAGATATATTCTGGGCTTAAATTGCAACTTTATCTAAGAGCAGAAAGTTTTTTGTTTTATAGAGAATTTAATACTCAAAATAACCACTTTACGAGGTACGATTCTTGTTGCAAAAGTCTATAGAATGTCGAATGATGACATTTATTTATAATTAAAACTATAAAAGCCTCCAAAAATAACTTTCCACAGATATATGGAACATATCTGTAGCTTTAATGGTTTGTAAAAATGCGCCCTCCTTTATTAGTAAAGACTATACCTTTCGATCGGTATATAACTCGTTATTATTCGGCAGTTTTAGCATATTTTATATATTTCCGTATATTTTTCTAGTCGGGTTTTGCACCTTTCGAGCTGCTTTCGTCACTAGCGCAGACTGCCGTCGGAAGTGATGATCGAATCAATAATAAATAATATTTATACTTCTTTTTTGCATTATTATTTGCATATAATAATATGTGAAAACCATATGTATTATATGATATGGTGCATAGAATACCTTTTCGAAAACCTTGGGAATCCAGTGACAGGTTTTTGCAGGATATCTCATTTTCTAGCAAATTCTTTCAATTTATTATTAGTTGTTATAATTCATATTAGCCACTGTTTATAATGGTTCTCTCTACATTAAGCCTTTAATTGCCTTGCTTTTTATGCAGATTTCGCTCAACTTAATGAGCTGTGGGGGCTTTGGAGCAACTCATCCGCTTAGAAACGTAGTTGTTAATAGTAGCTTGTGGCAATTTTCCTATTTTTAGCTAGGAACGAAGACTATTAAAGAAAACTAGTGCTGGAAAACTTATAAACTCTCATTTTGGATAGTTGAAAATGATTGGATTAACGAAAGAAGCGCAAATTGAAATGCGCAACTTGCGCGAGGGGTGAAAAATTATAAAATATATCGCAACAAACTTGGCCAAAAACTTTGGCCAACAGCTAGCCGACAGGAAATGGCAAACAGCAACAACTTTTGGCTGGATGCTGGTAATTGCTGTTGTTGCCAGTTGCCACGTTGCAAGTTGCCGTGTTGCCAGAAAATTGCAGATGTAGCCAAAGCGAACAACTGAAATAGCAACAACTTTAAATGAGCTAAAGCCAGCGTTATGGCAGCAGGTTTTGGCTCTCCTTATCCTCCTCTTTCTCTTAACCTCTTCCACTCGAATTCTTAATCCCTTCTGACCACATTCTCTTGCTCTCAGAATTTTTTTTTTTTCAATTTGCGTCGCGGGCTGCCGCATAAATGAAATTGGCCAGCACTTTACGAGGTGTTGGCCCATTTCCTGTTTTATGGCCAGAATACATACAAATGTTTACGCATGTGTACACATATACATTATCTATCTTTATCTGCTGATTGTTTTTTACATTATTTTATACATATATCATGGTTTTTGAATGAAACCTTTGCATTTTTCATTACCTTTGTGCACAAATTGGCGTTGACAACAGATTTCCCCAAGGGATACGGACAAAAACAAACACAACGACAGGAACCAATAACAAAAGCAGAAAAAAACATAAATTTTAAATTGAAATCAATAATGTATTTTGGACTTTTTGTAGGCAACATTGCAAGCAGCTAAAGTCTCCCTCCCACCTGGAAAAGGGGTTATTCTAAGGGAGGGGAATGGTGGTGCATAGGGGTGGAATTGAATGCTGATGAGCAGCCATTCATGATACTATGATTTCCATTATTAACTCAAAGCTCATTCAATTATTTACAACACTTTTTCCTGACCGAAGGTTCTTTAGTGATTTGCTTTCAGCAGTTCTAAAGACACAAGCATTTTTAGACCCCGTGCTTAAAAAAAATACTGGGTTACATGGGTTTGTTTTAACGAATATGTGCGTAACATGCAGAAGGAGACGTAGCAGACCCTATAAAATATATATATTCTTGATCGCCATCAATAGCCAAGTCGATATAGCAATGTCCGTCTGTTCGTCTGTCTGTCGATCGGACCATTATATCATAAGGCACCTATAGGAACAATCGGTCAAAAATCAAATTTTTGTAAGAAAAACTTTTTTGTTTTATGAGATATCATAACCAAACTTATAGAAAATGCACTTAAGTTAGTCTTATACATTCTTACAGAAGTTGGTTCAAATCGGAATACTTTTTCATATAGCTGTCATAGGACCAATCTAGCGAAAATCAAGTCTTAGTATGAAAAACTTTTTGTTTTATGAGATATCGTAACCACACTGATACAATATGTATCCAATTCAGTTTTAAATATCCTCACCAAAGTTGGTTCGAATCGGACCACTATATTATATAGCGCCTATATCAGCCCTTGGTCCAAAAACTTATACAGTCAGTAACTAACTTTGTCGAAAATGTAAAATAGCGTTCTGCAAGGGTTTCAAGTGAGCAGAATATTTTTGAATTTTGAGTAGTCTTAGTCTTATGCAATAGTAAGCTCGGGGTCATCAACAGTCGAGAATGCTCCACTGTACCTCCGTCCTTCTAGTTATTTTTTAGGTCTATTAATGCGTTGAATAAAACTTGTTACAATACAAAAGTTACCTGGAAAAAAGGCTGTAGATTTATTTTGGCGGAATTGCAGCGAAAGAAATTTATAAAATTTTCTATAAAAAATTAAAAAAAAAAATTTAAGATTGGTTTTCACAGATAAAATTCAGTAGCTGTTTTAACGACGCCCACTGAAGAACTTAATAAAATTGGTGAAAATTATTGTATCAAGAGGAAACAAATGATTTTTATTTTGCGGAAATTCAAATTTAAAAATCTGAAACGTGTCAAAGAGTTGCAGGTCATTGATGAGCCACAAAACGAGGTACTGCGAAATGCGCAATATGAGCTGCAGCAAAAAAGGATGGTGGAAAAGCTGTTAAAAGAAGCAACAAAAAGGAAACGCATGTAAGAGAGAAGCTTGGCGAGAGGGTGAACGGCGACAGGTGAAGCGGGGTGGTGAAGGGGAGGTAAGTCCTGCCACTGAAACATTTGCGGCAATTCGTGTTTTTTTAATTAAACCCAGCGACAATTTGACATCAATATCGAAATTAAGATCTTGCAGTGCCAACAGAGTCAGGAAATGGTGCTAGCCTGAAGGGGCAAGTGGCAAGTGGCATGCGGCATGTGGCATGTAGCATGTGGCATGCTCGTGGTGTACAAGTAGTCGCAGAGTTGTGGAGCAACATCCGCCATGCCACAAAGTGCGGATATCCGCTGCAACAATTTCCACAATTTTGTTTTGTCATTTTCAATTTTGCACATTGCCTCTGTGGATGTGCCTTCGCATTGGGCGTACCAAGTGGGCGTGGCAATCGTTGATATTGATGCGAGAAAGCAATATATACATATACATATATGGTACATACTCGTATAGGGTATTTGGCAAAAGCCGCTACCCTGACTGCCAAGATACGAGCATGCATTGACGTGGCAATAAAACATTTTCACATCGGGAAAACGGTAGGAGAAGTGACGGGAGAAGAAAGGGCATGATAAACGGGGGCGGGGGAGGGTAAGTTGACAGTATTGTCAGCGTAACGGCAAAATAATTGCGGCCTCTGCAAGTGACGCAAAATGCGACATCAAAATGCAAAATGGTAGTAAAAGTTCCAAATGAAAGCCTCAAAATGGGGCAACTTAATGAAGCACTCAAAAGTTAAAAGAAAAAAAAAAAAATTGGGAAAAAATGTGAAAATGATGCACAATTCAAATGAGGACTGCAATGACATATGACTAACAATCTTAAAAAAATAAAAAAGTTATTCAAACTAGCGAGACGTTTATTGGAGAGATACCCTGTAAAAGAGAAAAGTATATTTAAGCTTTACGAACAGCCCGAGTAAAGCTTTAATATGCTTTGTAAGTTCAGGAGTAGCCGATTGTTTATCCAAATAGATCTATTTAATCCAGGTATAGGCACTGGCGCCATCTAGCGCTTGTTGCGTGTGTGTAAACATTTGTATTTAAATGCATTTATTTGATAACTAAGTGTCTCGTAGTCGAACACTATTTTGACTCTTTCCCAATATGAATAATCGATTAATTGAATTACCCAATGCAAAGTAGAGTATTTTTAAAAACATACTGTGTGAAAAAACGATATGTCAGCTATCAAAGGCAATAAAAGTTCAACGTGAATTTATATGTATTATGAAGAACATAAATTTCATAAATACTTTTCGGGTAGGGCGTTAAATGGCAGTAGTTTGTTCGCTACGATATGAAAATTGTATTTGTTTTTTTTTTCAGAATTAAAAATAAATAAACGATTATCAATTGCCCCCAGGTTGATATGGGTAAGGAAGGGGATGAAGTCTGGGGATTTGGTGTTTAAATTGATTGTTTATTGAATTCTTATATAAATCCAGACGTGACATGATGTGAATATTTAAATAACAAACTAAAGACGATCTTTATCTTAAAAAAATTAAGACAAACTCTGTTTAAATGCGAAAAAAGTAAATATTTATTCTTTTATATACATAGTTCCTATCTGAAGTCCTTAATTAAATCAGATGCTCGAAGTAAAAAGCTCGTTTTATTTAAAGGTTTAGGTAGATAAAATTAAATCTAGTTTTGTTTATTAACTTAATTGAAATGTGAAATTAAAGAACAAAAAAGTAAATTATGTTCTCCTGTACATATCTGGTAATATATATATGTATATAAAACTCGGAACAGTTCTACTATCGGAAATCCTTAAAAAGTTTAATAACACTAGGCAACAAAATCGCACTTTTTGCGAGTTACAGAAACCAAACCCACTTTTTGGATAGATTTGGGGCCAAAACCGACGAAAAAATTTTTTTTTTTTTTTTATGGTGAGATTTTTTTTTTAGAATTTTTCAAAATTTGGCTTTATTTTTAATACTTTTTTTCAGAGGTGCGCCCACATTTGTTATCATTACACGAGAAGGTCAAAACCGATTTATCAAAGCTTTACTTTATCTAAAAGCTAATGAATATATCTATATTTCATTTATACATAGTCTTAGATTTAAACCAGTAGTTTAAGAGATATCAATTTATGAATTAAGAAAATTATGATTTTTTCTTGGCTTTTTTCTTAGCTTTTTTCACTAAAAAATTCGAGAAAAATTCGAAACAATTTTTTTACATTTTATTAACTATTTTATTTGCGTAGCTGTTGTAATAACGCGTTGTTTAAGATATGATTTATTAAAATCTATGGTGAGACGGCGATATGATATTATGTTGAATCGAGGCATGTTTTTGTCGACTTTTTTGACTTCGTTGTGGTGGGGCATGACCTTTAGTATGAAAATTTTTTGTGTTTTTTGAGATATTCCAACCAAACTTACAGAATTTGAATTTGTTATTGTTTTACACATTGTGACCAAAGTTGGTTCAAATTAAACCACTATATCATATAGCTGCCATAGGAACGATCGGTCGAAAATCCATGCTTAGTATGAAAGGTTGTGTTATTTCTTGAGATATATCAACCAATCGCACAGGTTGTATATCTGGAAATGTGTTATATATCCCTACCAAATTTGGTTCAAATCGGATCACTATTCAATATAGCTGCTATAGGAACGATCGGTCAAAAATCCACCTTTAGTATGAAAAACTTTCTTATTTTCTAAGATATTTTAACCAAACTCACACATTGTGTGTTCTATGTTGTCCTTTATATCTTCACCAATTTTGGTTTAAATCTGTCCACTATATCATATAGCTGCCATAGGACCGATCGGTCTAAACTCAAGTTTAAGTATGAAAAACTTTTTTGTTTTATGAGATATCGTAACCAAACTTATAGAATATGCATTTAAGTAAGCCTTATACATCCTTACCAAAGTTGGTTTAAATCGGTCCACTATATCATATAGCTTCCATAGGAACGATCGGTCGAAAATCAAGTTTTAGTATGAAAAACTTTTTGTTTTTTTTGAGATACCTCAATCAAACTCATGAATTAGTATTTTTATTGCTCTTCACATCCTTACCGAATTTGGTTGAAATCGGAGCACTATATCATATAGCTGTCATAGGAACGATCGATACAAACGGTCGATTAGCAAGCTTTAGTATGAAAAACTTTTTTATTTTTTAAGTTATCTGTACCAAACGTACAAATTAAGAATCTCGTATCGTCTTATACAATCTGTCTAAATTTGGCTGGAATCGGACCACTATAACATATAGCTGCCATGGGACCGGACAGTCGAAAATCAACTTTTGCGAAAAACTTGTTTCATTGCTTATATGCTATAATAACTCCGTCGTCTTTTCATAGATTTTAATGGCAAACATACTTAACGATGGGTAATTAATATAGCTAAATATATAGTAACAAATTAATGACCCTCTTAAATACATATTTTGTCAGTTTAGTTGAAATATCTCAAAATACAAATAAGTTTTTCATACAAAAACTTAACTTTCGACCGATCGTTCCTATGGCAGCTATATGATATAGTTAACCGATTTGAACCAACTTTGGTCACAATGTGTAAAACAATAACAAATTCAAATTCTGTAAGTTTGGTTGGAATCTCTCAAAAAATACTAAAATTTCTCATACTAAAGGTCATGCCCCACCACAACGAAGTCAAAAAAGTCGACAAAAACATGCCTCGATTCAACATAATATCATATCGCCGTCTCACCATAGATTTTAATAAATCATATCTTAAACAACGCGTAATTACAACAGCTACGCAAATAAAATAGTTAATAAAATGTAAAAAAATTGTTTCGAATTTTCCTCGAATTTTTAAGTGAAAAAAGCTAAGAAAAAAGCTAACAAAAATTCATAATTTTCTTAATTCAAAAATTGATATCTCTTAAACTACTGGTTTAAATCTAAGACTGTGTATAAATGAAATATAGATATATTCATTAGCTTTTAGATAAAGTAAAGCTTTGATAAATCGGTTTTGGCATTCTCGAGTAATGATTACAAATGTGGGCGCACCTCTAAAAAAAGGGAATAAAAAAAGCCAGATTTTTGAAAAATTCTAAAAAAAAAATCTCACCATAAAAAAAAAAAAATGTTTTTCGTCGGTTTTGGCCCCAAATCTATCCAAAAAAGTGGTTTTGGTTCTTGTAACTTTTGGGCTGTTGCCTAGTGTAATTGCTCCCAAAAGTATACAAAAATTTCTGATAAAATAAAATTGAAAATTTTAGCCCTCGTGGGAGACAATTAGCTATTTAATGACAAGCGAAAATAAACAAATACTTAAAGTTAGCTTAGTACTTGAGTTTTTTTTAGCAGCTTAAGCTACGGACTTATATTAAAGCTGATTACGCACTTTGTGGAATGAACGCAAAGCAAATAAAAAATGAGAATGTATTAAAAAATTGCGAAACGTACGAAAATAAACAACAGCTACACACACTAACAAATATAAAATCTGCGAAATATAAAAGGCCGTTCAATTAGAAAGTGTTCGACTAGAATATACCCTTTAGTAAGATATGACAAAGTAATTGTATAAAGCGTTTATTTACATTAAAAATATTGGATAATTTTTCTATTTATTATTCGATGTTAGGACGATTTTTTTTGGCCTTAGATACCCGCTTAACATATTTCCCGAGCACAGAGTATTGCAAAAAATAAAATGTCGGAAGCGAAACAGGCCGAATGGGCAAATGAATAAAAATGATTGTGGTAGCGCTGTGAAGTTAAGCAGAAGCAGACATGAGGAAGACGAGCGCGTGTGAGGTAATAAAGCAACACATAAGCCACATAAAAACAAAAAAAATCACACTAAAGGACGTCAAAGAGGGATAGACTGTGGCAAAGGGAGCGAGGACTCGAATGAAGAAAAGCTTTAACACGCCGCCGCATGCGTTGAAAGTTTTCAATTTTTACGACTTCATTAGAAACGCATGATGAGCAATAATGATAACATCCACAAGCACGCACACAGCTTCCACAGCTTCCACAAAGATGGTGGGATAACAGCAAGGGCGAGAGAATCGTGCAGCTGTTGCCCGACTGGAATCAACTACTACAACAAATACATGTACAACTACAAGAACAACTCAGAGCACAAAGACAAACCAAAGCCACAAAACTCAAAAAGTCACAAGAACTGGAGTGTGGGAGAGCAAAAGCTTGGGTGGGTGAGTGAGAGAGCAAGGGTCGATTTAAGTAGCGTAAGAGCGACAAGTAGAAGGCGGAGTCAAAGGCGTCAGTAAAATTGCGACAAGATGAAGGAAGTGAAGCAGCTGGAAAATTACTCCACACACACTTTATGAATGAGTGTCATTTAAGTGGCCAAATGTGTGTATGTATGTATTTATGTGTGAGTGTGTGTGTGTCTGAGTGTGGCTTTGCAGTTCAAAGAAAAACAGCGGGAGTAGGAATAGGAGAGAGCAAGTGCCAGCGAGAGTGGAAACGAGAGTTGGAGAGTGGGAAAGGAATGAGTGGCTGTCTGTAATATAAGTTTAAATTGTTTTTGTTTTCTGAATGCTTAGACAAATGTGAAATAATATGAGTTGGGTTTATTTTTGTTCTTGATTTTTTTTTTTTTTGAGTATGTTGGGTTCGTTTAGTTCGTTGAGTTGTTGTTTTTGTCATTTTGGCTAATAAATTCAGTTTTTACACGAAAACACATAAATATTGAGCTGGAAGCTAGTGTCTCTGTTGTGATATAAAGTTTATAATAAATATACTGTGGTTGCTTATGGGGGTGGGGGTGAGGTTGAGATAGCTTATGCAGAAAAGGTTACAAATGTTAAGTTTGTGACTGGAGACTGTGTGAAAAGGAGACAGATATTGTAATAGACGTGTGAGAACACAACTAGTGATGACACTATCGATAGTTTTGATAGTTTATTTGATACAAACAAATCGATTAATAAACAACCCCTTTCTTAAATTTGTTGGTCTTATAGTTTTCGTTTAAATTTAAATTCTTAGTTGTATTGTTATTCTGTATCTTCTGGTAAGTTCCGAAATCTAGCCAATCCAATAATTTAATCTGGTCCTTTTCCTTCTACAACTTATATTCATTTAAAAAAGTTCCTGATAAAAATTGAGAAAAATTATTGAGTTCATTCACGATTTGCTTTAAACCTTTTCGATTCGAATTACTTTGAAATCAAGTTATAAGAACTTGTCCTTACACTCCTTATATAACTACAATCAAAGTCAGCCACCACAAATATTTGTTCAAATTGAATTTGGCAGCGAGCTCAATGCAATGAAAAAAGAAAAGCGAAAAATAAAATGAAAACACAACTTAAATGAAAGCCAATAAAAAGAACGTGAAGGACAGTAAAAACAATTTGTCGACTGCTTTTAGTCCTTGCTTCTACTTACATAGTTAGTAAGATGCCTCTAGGAGACTTCTGCTCAACTTCCGTTCGACTAATTTCATTTACTTCGCCAACTGCGGCAATAGCTGAGCAACTTGTTAACTGGTAATTGATTTCATTAGACTGCCTTTTTGCTTAGCGTGGGAAAGTGCAAATTATGTGGCTGTGACAAAGAAAAACCCATTCTGTTTTCGCACAAGCCCGTAGACTGAAATCAAGTGTTTGTTTCCTTGACAACTTGTTTTACTAGCTTGGCATATGCTTACAGGAGAAAGGAAGCCACATTAACTGATGACTATGCGACAGCTTGACATATACATTATTCACCAATTTCCGTTACAGTCTTCGGATTTACTTCACATACACTATCTTGTAAAAAAAACAGCTGTCAGAAATAATAAAGTATTTTTTATAAAATATAAAAAATTATAAAATACTTTCGGAATACTTTATAATTTTAGTATAAATAAATAAAGTTTAAACAATTCAAAAATGTCTAAAAAAAATTCTTTAAATGTATAAGAACATTTTTTTTAACAGGCGGAAGTGTTAAAACGGTGAAAAATACTTTTACAACAGGTTTCGGGATTTTTTCGAAGTTTTAAAAAGCATAAGGACTTATGAAAACTTTACCAAAAATAATTTATTTTAAAGCTTTTAATAAAATTGATATATTCACGTTGAACTAAGGCTACGTTTCTAGAATTGATCGTTTTTACTTTATAACTAGGTAATATTAAATTCAATGTGCAAACTTTTTCGAAAATTAAAATGGGTTATTTACTTCCGAAAAATCTTGCAGAAAGTGAAAACCAGAACAATTTAACAGCTTTCGTGGTAGGTAAACCTGTAATACACCTGCAATGACCAATTCAGCAAAGACTCGAAAGTGCTTTAGATAGCGTGCTCTTCTTATAAATAATGACTTATATTAGGAAAATAAAAACGAAAGAATGTTTAAGTGTATTTTAGTATCGTTGTAGACCAGACAATTTTCCTGAACATTTTGTTCTTTTTTTTCAGCATTACGTTTTGTGCTTTCCGTTTTCAGGTCGTGTGTCAGTGACATTGTTATCCTTTCGTTTGGTTGCTTATCCCTGTCGTCTGGCAAATGGAACATGAATGGGTCGCACTTTCTTTTATTTTTGAAATCTGCGCGAAAAGCATGAAAATGGTTTTCATTCAAATATTGAACTTCATTTATCATTTGTTGTTGACTTTTATGTGCATCATAACTTCGAACTGAACATTGATTTGACTTTGAATCCCAAATGTGGTGGAAAGTGGCCATCATTCGATTACTATCCTGCTCCTGGAGTGCTTCTTTTTCTATTGAGCAATTGAGCTTCAACTAATTGTACCTTTAATTGGCTACAGCTGCTCTTCCTCTTCTCTGGTAACTCAAATTGCACCTTTCCATCCTTCCCCTACCCCTTTCGGCTGGTGCTGCTGTGGGAAATCGCTTTATTTGCATATAATCAAGCGAGATGCAAATTGCTGGCGTTAGCTCATCAATTGAAGTGTTTGCACTCCCCCATCCCCATCCCCTCTTCTTGTTCTTTGCTCTTACAAGCAGTTGGCTAATTTGTTGACCAAATAAAAACATTCAATTAAACTCATTTAACCCAGTGAGAATATCACCATGAATTTCACGGATTTTAGATAATATTTCAGTAATTTATTTGTGCTATGCTCTTTCATGTGGTATTAAACAGTTCATTAAAAATACTTTTAGCTTGCATTTACACTTTAATGAATTCGTTTATTTCCCATTCCGTTACTTTGAGTTTGCCTTTTCTAAACAGTCCAAAAGAGGCCCTTTCTTTATTGAACATTTGCCATGTGCCACTTTTAGAGTTTACATAAACAGTAGTTTAATGGGTTAAGTGATAGATAAGAATAAATTAAGATTTATCCCTGATGGTTTGCGTGTTAGGTTAAATCAATATTCCTATCAAAAACTTTTTAAACTGTAACCGCTTAGTAACTTTTTATACCCTGAGCCCATTAAAAAGGGGCAAAAAAGGGTATAATAATATAATATATAAATTTGGCCGAATGTATGTAACAGGCAGAAGACGCCCCCTTGTGGCAGACCCCAAAAAGTATTTTTATTCTTGATCAGGATCAACAGCCAAGTCGATTGAGCCATGTCCGTTTGGTTGAACGCGTCGATCTCAGAAACCATAAAAGCTAGAGACATTAAGACCACTATATCATATAGCTGCCATAGGAACGATATATCGAAAATAAAGTTTTAGTATGAAAAAGTTTTTTGTTTGTTGAAATATCAGAACCAAACTGATAGAATATGCATCGAGGCTGGTATTATAGATCCTGACCAAATTTGGTTAAAATCGGTTAACTATATCACATAGCTAAAATAGGAACGATGCATCGAAAATGAAGATTTAGTATGGAAAAGTTTTTTGTTTCTTGAGATATCAGAACCAAACTGATCACGGGGGATGGCAGATCGCGTTAGAGACGAAAGCATCACGAAGGGTGCGAAAGGGGACTAACAATATATACAGCTAAGTTGAAAATTTGCTACGACTGTCCGATCAGATCGAGTTATATACCGTTCGAAAGGTTTTGTCCTAACTTACAAAATGGCACACTTAAACTTCTATTTCACCTCGTTCATGAGATAATGGGGTGTAAGTGGGAGGGAAAAAATTTATATGATCGCAGCTAATTCTTATTAAAAATACGCGTCGAATGATCACCCAAATCCGATAACTGGTTCAAAAGATAAATAAATTTGAAAATTTTAGTGGACTTCTCAAATGAAGTGAAAAGTTTCTTTGTTTGTCTGTTTGTATCAAACCGATAAAAAAGCTTAGATGTAATGATGGGGATTTATTCCTCTTTGAAAATCTAGAAATGTTTGTTCTACGACTTTTTCAATTTCCCGCTAGCTTAGCGGGAAAACGCTAAATCCCGCTAAACTTAAACAGTTTCCAAACTATAGAAGCTATATATATATGTTCTGTATATCATTGAAAGGTGTACTTGAGGGCTTTGAGGCGTACCTTTAAACTTTTTTTCTAAAGTACTCAGGAAACATTTTACAGGTGAAATAAAGTTTTTTAGCTTAAATTTAGGCGATTTTTGACAAAACGGCTCTAACGATTTTTATTAAATTAGTATGTTGTAGTACGTAAAATTTTGCGTATTTTGGTATATGAAACATAAACTTTAACTGAGGGGTTTGGAAGATATTGCCTGTTAACTGAACGTATACATTTTTTTATCGGTCGAAAATCAGGTTTTAGTACGAAAAACTTTTTGATTTTATGAGATATCTCAACCAAACTGGCACAATATGCATTTAACTTGGTTTTATATATTCTGTGCAAAGTTGGTTCAAATCGGACCACTATAACATACAGCTGTCATATGACCGATCGGGCGAAAATCGAGTCTTAGTCTTTTTTGTTTTATGAGATATCTCAACCAAACTAATAAAATATGCATTTAACTTGGTTTTATATATCCTGGCCAAAGTTGGATCTAATCGAACCACGATAACATTTAACTGTCATAGGACCGATCGGGCGAAGTTTAAGTCTTAGTATGAGAAACTTTTTTTTTCATAGTAAGTACGGGGCCTCCGACAGTAGAGTAGCAACTCATGCGATGCAAGCAGGGGGCGGAGCCCCCTACTTTTCTTTATATTTAAAAAAAAAAACTTTTTTTAAATATAGAAAAAAATTTAACAATGATAATTTACAATGTCAAAAGCAAAAGCAATTGCAAAAATTTCTGATATCCCACAAAAAAAACCTCTACACGAAAAATTTCTGATATACAATTTTGTGACGAACGAAATTGAGTTTACTATAAAAATTTTAAATAAAAATATAAATTATTTACAAAAAAAATATTGGCATTCGGCACTGCGCAAAAGTAATTTTTAAGTACAAAGAAGCTCACCCTTTTTGCGCACAGTGCACAATTCCCATTTTTTTTTTTAGCATGATATTTGTAGTAAAGTACACCATCAATTGGAATTGTTATTTACTCAACTAATCGTTAAATTATTTGGTTTTCATTTATGAAGCTTGTGACGATACATATAATATGCCCACAAACAACGTTGGTTTATAGCGTCATAGAATCATGCATCAATTCAGACGTTACGTCATACCTAAGCGAGTAATTAGGGCATCGATCGGCTGAATGTCAAACTCCAAAGCAATCGGAGCACATTGCAGCATTGTTGCAGAGTATTAACTAGAATGGCTCTTTATCTGGGTTTCTTTCAGAATTCCTTTCCTATTTTCGATTTTTTATTAATGTTGGTATAGTTTATAATGGACCAGTATATTTTACTTATCGCTGCCAGCGACGTCGGCAGAGAAGTTTCAGAAAAACATTCTTAGCGTGCAAATAATATTTTGCAATCAGTCTTCGATTAGTAGTAAAGGTACGCCGAAAGTAATATACGTATGCCATAGAGTCTCGCTTGGAAGAAAAAATCCGACTTGTGTGTAATCCAAGCAACGGAACAGTTTTTGTTATTACAGCGCTAAGGAAAACTAACAACAGACCCGTAGAGCGATCAAAAACAATATCAACAACGAATCAAACGAGGTGAGCAGGTGAATAAGTTAATAACTTAAGAGTGCGGTATAGGTAAAGCCTATAATAAACTCATAGTGATAGAATAATAAAGAAACAATCATATGACAAAAAATATTTTTATTAATTTTATTTCAATTTTTTTACTTTTATTGACTTTGACATTGCTGAGAAATCAGGAGATATGCAAGCTCACATTTGAAAAATGATTTCAAATAAATATTAATTTAAATATCTAATTTAAATATCTAAATATTAATTTAAAAAAAAAACAATTTTTTTTGTCTTTTGAAAAAGTGCGTTTAAATCCAGAAGTTTTTGAGCTGTTGCCTAGTGAAATTAATTAATTACCATATTATAATACTACGTATATTAATTAAAATGTTGTTGTGTGTTCCCTTCAAAATGAGCGCTATGTCAGTCTGGTGACCAACAAAAATAAAAGAAAAACTAGTCGGAAAGGCTGTAGTCAAGATGCCGACTATAGGATACCCATTACTTACTTTAAAGAAAATACTTGTTTTGCTCTGAAAAATTTAGTTCGCCATAACTGCCGTTCTACTTGTCCGATCTTGATTCGATTCAGTGAGATAATATATAGTACTAAAAGATTACGTTAATTGCCACAAAATATGTTTTATCTTAAGAACTGTTTTCGCGAATTGTTGGGGCTACGGGAGGCGTGGCTTAAATTTGAATCAAACTTGATCTGTGTGGGGTATATACATAGAAGTCTGTGGGTGAAATGTTTGGTATCTCTATCTCTTATAGTCTCTGAGATCTAGGCGCTCACACGGATGGACAGACACACATGGCTATACCGACTCTGCTGTTGATGCTGATCTAGAATATATATACTTTACTGGGTCGGAGATGCCTCCTTCTTTCTATTACATACATTCCAACGATTTACTTATTTTTTAGGTAACGGGTATAACAATGACACTATGTACTAAAGACCATTCTTTTTTATTTCTTCTGTTGCAGCTTAAAGTGTGAAATGCGACAAGATCAGTTGCAACAACGGCTATATTTGATCTACATTATAAAGGCAACGTTTTTTATGAACCAAAACAGCAACTTGAGAGTTTACAATGAATGAAAGCGACAGCCCACCGATCAGTGACGATTATTTGACTGTCGAACAGTGGATGTACTCGCATTTAATGCGACATGTGGATTCCTGGAATAACTGGAACAACTCCTACAAAAAACTGAATCTGCGTCACTATGTTGATTTGATGTTGACATGGATGAACTCGTGTAAAGATAAATACAATCCACATTTGGAGATTAATCTCATAAATTTTTGGGTATGCGGCGTCTTACAGAATATCATTGGCGTCCTTGGTGTTCTGGGCAACGTGATATCCATGATAATACTCTCCCGCCCCCAGATGAGATCAAGTTTTAACTATTTGCTCATGGGTTTGTCAATCAGCGATACAATTTTTATTATTAGCGTTATGCTCAAGGATGGCATAATCTCAATATACCCGTATACGGGTCACTTATTCTGGTATTACAACAATGTGTATCCGTTCATTGGACCTATAATGTATCCCATCGCCAGTATTGCCCAGACAGCGAGCATCTATTTGATCATGATTGTGACCGTGGAACGTTATGTGGCCGTCTGTCATCCGCTAAAAGCACGTGTTTTCTGCACCTGTAAACGGGTCAAGATCTCTTTTATAGTCTGCGTCTGTTTTGCTTTGGTCTACAATATGTCAAAATTTTGGGAGTACCGCACGGTGACGTATCAATTGCCCAACACGACAAATGTGCTTCACTGTGTGCGTATGACACCAATAACACTTAATTTAACCTACCTTAAAATCTACAGATACTGGTGCTATTTGATTGTCAACTATTTGATACCCCTCCTCACTCTGGCCATACTCAATTGCCTGATCTACAGGCAGGTAAGGCGTGCGAATCGGGAACGACAAAACTTGTCGCGATCGGAGACCCGTGAAATTAGATTGGCAAAAATGTTGTTGGGTGCAGCTGTCGTATTCTTAGTGCTAAACTTTCCTCCCTTGGTATTGCACATTTCTAATGCATTCCACATTGTGATCGATATAAAGGTGATCTGGGTGTCCAATCTTCTCCTCACTATCAACAACAGCGTCAACTTTCTCATTTACATCAGCTGTAGCAAAAAGTTCAGGCGCATTTTTTTACTCACTTTTTTCAAGCGACGCGTCGCGACACCTTAGATCTTTAGTTTTTACATAGAATTATTAGGAAACAGATCAATGTAATTTTAAAGTATGACATCTGGAGTTGAGTCTTTTCTCAATTTGCTTTCCAAAAATCATGTATTTTAAACCAATAAATTATTTGTAACTTTAAATTTTTTAAACGCAATTATTTATATGTTATATTTCTTATACCCTGTGTCAATATAACTAGACATTTCCTCAGATACTGTTTTGATTTTATATGATCCTAAGATTGTTATTTCGCTAGAAGGCTATCAATACGCATATTCCAAATAAAACAAGCGCGCGATTACAGTCGATCACGCACGACAGTAGGATACCCTGAGCCCAGGCACTTTTCAATAAAAGTTTATTTTCAACCAACTGTTCCTATGGCAGCTATATGATATATAGAGTCGATTTGAACCAAATCTGGTCAGAATGTACAAAACCAACATTAATACATATTCTATTAGTTTGGCTAAGATATCTCAAAATACACCAAACTTTTTCATTCTAAAACTTCATTTTCGATGTGTTGTTCCGCAGCTACTTTTTGGGGTCTGCCAGGCCCCCTTCTGTTTCATTTATTCTGTCAAACACATTATACCAATTTTTAATGGGCTCAGGGTATAAAAATATTTTTTAGTGTGAAAAGTTTTCTTTTGCAAGCAATTTTAAAGTTTATTTATAGTTATTTATTGAATATTTATTATTTAATTTATTAGAAAGTAAAGCGAATTAAGTTTATAACTTTTTCTAAAAATTGTATTTTTTTATTAGTCGAGTGGAGCAGAAATCAATCAAAATTTGTTATACAATTATTACATGTATATATAAATATAATATAATATATATATAATACTATATATATATCTTAAAAGAGAAAGTGTCTGCTTCTTGTATAAGGTTTGTATTAGGCAATACATGATATTTTGAGTATAGTTGGTAAATTTTAAAATATAACTATGGTTTAAATTGGAAAATAATTTTTATCTTTACAATTGTCTCTAGAAATTAAATTATTCTTAGATAGTTATTTTTCTAACTCACCTGGCTCATGAGATAATGGGGTGTAAGTGGGAAGGGAAAAATTTATATGATCGCAGCTTATGGAGCCATTGGGGCTTTAACGTAAAATTTATTATTTTTTTTAATTTCTAATCAAAAATACGCGTCGATTGATACCTCAATCACCCAAATCGGATAACTGGTTCAAAAGATAAATAAATTTAAAAATTTTTGTGGACTTCTCAAATGAAGTGAAAAGTTTCTTTGTTTGTCTAATTGTATCAAACCGCTAAAAAAGCTTAGATGTAACGATGGGGATTTATTCCTCTTTGAAAATCTAGAAATGTTTGTTCTACGACTTTTTCAATTTCCCGCTAGTTTAGCGGGAAAACGCTAAATCCCGTTTAACTTAAACAGTTTCCAAACCATAGAAGCAATAGATATGTTCTGTATATCATTGGAAAGGTGTGCTTGTTTATTTAGGTTTTTGTTCTCATTACTTATAAAACAAGTATCCGCTTAATAGCTTTTTAGACCCCGTACTTAAAGAAAGTACGGGGGTCTATTGGGTTTGTTTTACCGAATATGTGCGTAACAGGTAGAAGGAGGCGTGGCAGACCCTATAAAGTATATATATTCTTGATCAGCATCAATGGTCGAGTCGATATAGCAATGTCCGTCTGTCTGTCTGTCTGTCTGTCTGTCTGTCTGTCCGTCTGTCCGTCTGTCTGTCAGTATGAACACCTAGATCTCGGAGACTATAAGAGCTAGAGACACCAAACTTGGTATGTAGGTTCCTTTATCTGCAGGCAGATCAAGTTTGTTTCAAAATCAGCCACGCCCCCTTAACCTCCTACAAATCGAATTGATTCATATCAAATTATAAGAGTTTCGAAAGCCAGAAATCCAGTTGACAGATGAAGATATGTCCTAATTTTGTGTTATTTGACGCAGTAAATAGCGAAGATTTAATTAATTTTCTGTTAATTCGTTGATGGCGCGTTGGCAGTAATTAAAACTTGAATATCTTGATAAAACATAAAATTTATTTAGCTTCGTACTGATCTGCTACGAGCTCATAAACTTTGGTCTGCAATACGGAAAAGGCGTCTTTTGTATATTCGTCTAACCGACTCTCAATTTGTTTTTTTGGAAATTTGGGCAGGAGATTATAATATTGTTTTTGATATTCGTTGAGTTGGGTAGCATTTTGAAGTAAATTTACTTTCCGAGAACTCCATTGATCGATAAAATTTTGAAAGTTTTTTATTTCCGATTGATCAGCGATCCGGTTATCCACAATCATTTGGGCTACAGTAAATGTTGATTCAAGCATAATCTTATTGATCTGGTGCACAGTATTTTCAGCAGCCTGCCTTACGTCCTTGAGACTTCTATTTGGATCAGCACTTACAAGAATCTAGAAAATTTCTATCATTAAAAAACTGTACTTGAGACATTGAGTCTTTTATAATACGAACCAAAAAAGTGAGACTAACTGGGATGATTAATAAACGCATCTTAATAAGTCTGAACTGAACACTAAGAGCGGAACGTCATTTAATCATCTTATTTACGATTTAAGCTTATCTAAATGTAATGTATGTAATGAAAAAACTGTTATCGCATCACGTTCTTGTATACGAAATCAAGACAGTTCTGTGAATATGCTATACTATATATATGTATATGGTACATTCAATTTCTTGGGTTATATCCATAATTTCCAATGTGATCGAATACAGATATGTGAAAATACAAATATACTAAATAACAAACTAGCCATAGTCTACGAAAAACCCAAAATTTATTTAATTAAAATATAATATGTATTACAGATGAGAACACAAAAACACTGATTTGTTTATGTCTCACAATATTATATTATGACGAAATAATTATTCTATTAACCAATTCTATATTTTCTTGAGATAAGAAAGTAAATTATATGCTGATAATCATATTTTGGTTTATTCATGCTTCCTTCTGTGGGTTTTAGAAATTGGCGCAAATTTTTTTCCACCCGGGAACAGGGAATATACCAATGTCACCAATAGTGAAATACCACGTCATATAGTACGCAGAGTGATTATATATGATGTCGTACGGATGGGAACTTACCACAGAAATGTCGCGATCCTAAGTTGTACAAACAATTATATGCTGATAATCTATTTATATATTAAGTTCCATTTTGAGAAACATAAATCGTATATAAACTGATCAGGTGGCGTATCGGCATTAGTGTGTTATTCAGATCTATGAAGATGCGTTTCGTGTCCGTCGCAGTCAGCCTTGCTGTTTTGGTTCGTATCCTGAAGGAAATCGAGTAAACATGTCATTCTAATTAAACTTTATGCAGGTCCTTGTGAGTGCTGATCCAACTAGGAATTTAAAGGATGACTTAAAGCAGGCTGCTGAAAATGCTGAGCTCCATTGCAAAAATATTATTGTAAACTTTTTTTTAACTCTGGCCCAAATGATTGTGGACAACCAAGTTGCTGATCAATCGGAAATAGAAAACTTTCAACATTTTATCGATAGATGGAGTCCTCGGAAAGTAGATTTCGTTCAAAATGACACCCAGTTCAACGAATTAAGTAGCGAATTTGATAGTATCCTGCCCAAAGTTTCAGGAAAACAATTTAACAGTCGGCTAGACAATTATACGAAAGGAGCCTTTTCCCAAATGCAGAACCAAGTTTATGAATTCGTTGCCAGTGGAAACTGTCTTATTTGAAGCAAATATAGTATGGATTAGTAGAATGCTTATCAAATCATAATATAATAATAATGTAAGACATAAGAATGTCAGCGTTTATGTTTTCTGATCTGTGCTACATATTTTATTCATATTAAATAAATTTTAGGTTTTTCCATAGTCAATGCTTAATCTCTTATTTATTATATATTTCCACATTTCAGGACTCGTCCGCCCATCCTGTTACTGCCAACGCGCCATCAACGAATTTAACAGCAAAATTTATTATTTGAATATCTTCGCTATTTACTGTACGATCAGAATTAAATTTTTAGCAAAAATTTAGGACAATTATATCTGCATCTGTGCAAAATCTGGCTTTCAAAATGCTCCTTTAATTTGGATATGAAATTTTCAATGTCGATTTGCAGGCGGTTAAGGAGGCGTGGCTGATTTTTGAAACAAACTTGATCTGCCTGCAGTATAAAGGAACCTACATACCAAGTTTGGTGTCTCTAGCTCTTATAGTCTCCGAGATCTAGGTGTTCATACAGACAGACAGACAGACAGACAGACAGACAGACGGACAGACAGACAGACAGACAGACAGACAGACGGACAGACAGACAGACGGACATTGCTATATCGACTCGACTTTTGATGCTGATCAAGAATATATATACTTTATAGGGTCTGCCACGCCTCCTTCTACCTGTTACGCACATATTCGGTAAAACAAACCCTTGTACTTTTTTTAAGTACGGGGTCTAAAAATAATATTTATTTCTTTTACTTTGTAATTGAGTACTAAAACAAGCAATATTGCAGAGTGCGAGAGTGAGTCAACACGTTAAGCCTCTGCCAAATGAAATTACTTGCAATTTTGTTGCGGGTTCGAGTCTCGTCGGGAACAACTTTTTTTCCAGCTATTTTAAGCTATTTATTTAAATTTTACAATAATTTTACATTGGTATTTATATAAACGTTAAGTTAAAATTCTATGTTAATTTCATGTTTATTATAAATTTATTGTGTAAATTTATGTTTTAATAAATTTATCTTTTTTTTTGGGCTTCAATTATTTTATGTTTTATAAATTATTAAATATATATACATACATACATTTTATATATTCTGTCCAAAGTTGGTTTAAATCGGACCACTATATCATATAGCTGTCATAGGACCGATCGTGTGAAAATCAAGTCTTAGTATGAAAAACTTTTTTGCTTTTTGGAGTATCGCAACCAAACTGAAAGAATATATACCTTAATTAGTTTTATTTATCCTGACCAAAGTTGGTTCAAATCGGACCCCTATATCATATAGCTGTCATAGGACCGAATGGGAAATTCAACTTTTTAATAGATAAAAACATTGTGCATTGTTTGGAATTTAACTTGTGGCAATTTAAATGCGTATCCAGCACAATACCCTGCAGTTCAGAGTTAAGAAAATGCGATTAAAGGGATTTTCTTGGTTTAACATTCTTAGAATTTCAAGGCAAAAAATAACTTAATTTACCAGTAAAGTGTACTCTGGTAATATTTATGGAATGCAACTCATTATATAGAGTAGAAAAATCTTGAAGCTCTGTGGCATGTCTCGTCATCTGTAGATAAGTAGTTCTCTGAGTTCGAGTTCGAGTCGATATTAAGTGAAGCTGGACATATGCGACACTCTCTTAAATGAGTATTATTAATGCATGGCCAACATGAAATACCGTTAGGCCGAGTGGCACGCACATTTATGTTAATGTCTTGACGGGGAAAACAAATGGAAAACAAAGAAAACAACAGGAAAAGCAAGGAAAACTAAGTAAATGCCACAATATAAGTAGATGAGTTGGTGAGTTGAGTATTTTAGACAGTAAATGCGAGTAGTTGGTGGTCAGGCGCTAGAGTAAAGTAGATAGATAGATTTAGAGAGAGAGAGAGAGAGTTAGAGAGAAAGAGAGAGAGAGAGAGAGAGAGAGAGAGAGAGAGAGAGAGTGGGAGTGGGAGTAGAAGAGGCTGCTGCTATAAACTGTTGCCAGTGGCAAGGACTCGCAGGACACACTTGAGCTGTTCAATATTCGGCTGGCATTGTTATTGTTTTTGTAGTCGAGCGTGCGTTAAGGCCAACACGTTTTCCTATTGTGTATGTTTATGTATTTGCCCCTCCTTCTGACTCTCTCTCTCTCTCTCTCTCTCTTTCTGTTTCTCTGTGTGTGTGTGTGTGGGTAAGTGTGCGTGCTTTCCAATTAAGCTTGAGAGATAAAACAAAACACGGAGCTGAGGTGAAAGCCAAACTTTGTCTAAGCCAAAACAATGCTTGGCCAACGCGGCGTTTACAGTTACAAAAACAACATGGCTTGTTATGCGACAGCTACACACACACACCAGCACATAAATACACATATACAAAATATATACACACACACACATACATTTGCAATCAGTGAGCAAATATTAGAGCACAAAAATCGTTGCCTGCTTTTGGGCGCTCATTGAAATTTTGCTGTAGAAACAATCCTACAATGTTTCCCCCTTTCCCTTTTCTTCTAAACACATCTTTCTTCTTAACTCAATGCAATCAATAAGCATTCACTTAATCTGAATTTTCATTTTGGAATATTGCGTACTTGGCTTTTGTTAGGCTTTTGTTGTCTACGCGTTTCGAGGTTATTATTCAATTTTCGCACAAATTGTTCACATAAGCGGATTATGTTGACATACACACGCCACACATACATACGCACAAAGTCTGTTCGAATTGACTTTGTGTGAAGAAAACAAGCTATAAATCAGCTTAAATTTACACTTTGCCAATGCAAAAGACTCAACAGAAAGTTTTCATACCAAACAAAATTCAAATATTTTAGACGCATTTTGTATATATATATTCACTTTTGTTATGTGTCTGTAATCGATATAGAAATCCGCTTAGCCTTATTTGCTTTTTCATCAACTGCGCGTTATAAGTATTTTTCCAAGAGAAACATTCTCAACAATTGCTATTGATGTCACATTGTTTATAGCCTCAGATGGGAGTGCGATCCAAGCTTTAAAATCGGACCACAACAGTTCTAATGAAGCTGAAATTTAATACGTTTTCAATAAACTGACTTTATTATGTCAGCGTCTCTCTTGAGAAGGGTTACCCCTGATTACGTCTTTTGTACAGAATCTAAGGATTTGGAATTTCTTTGTTCGATAACAAAGTGACTGTATTGTGTAGGTTCTTGGAATCCCAAGTTTATTGAAAAGTACTAAAGAGTATCATCATTTTGTATTATATTCCTCCTTAATCAATGTAGTCTTTTTTTAATAGTACATGAATGTGGAGAAATGAAGACAGAAAGTTAGAAGTATATAGATAGATTTATTTAGTAGAGCAGATAAATATACAAGAATCCCATTTATTATAATGTGTAATCTCAGAAACTAAAACAGCTGTAATTCTTCAAATAATTGTATGATACTCAACTTACAAAATATATTTAAGAGTTAAAATTTCGTTCATTCAAAATTCAGAATTAAAAAATTCCCCTTTAAAAACTGCCCATTGAGGTAAAATAAATAACAATCCACACTTTTATTATAATAATAAAAACGTATTTACTTATTTACATATGCATACATATTTATTAATAAACGACATTCGTAAAGCTGTTGAAAAAGCTTTTGCAGAAGCACATTTTCATTATTGTAATGAGGTAAATATATTGGGAGCAAAGTATCCATTTGTTATGCAGGGTCATAAGCTCGTACTTATGCCAATTTATATGTGGTCAACTCACCGTTTAACGTGTTTTTAATTATGTTTCAACGACAGGCTCATTACCAAAGGAGAAATTAACCTGATTGTGAGTTGAGCATGGGACGAGTCTAAGAGCCCATGATTAATGTATGACTACTCGTATCTATAGGACGACAGGACGACAGGATGACGACAGGGCGACAGGAAAGTGCAAGAGAAAGGAGAAGAAAATGAGGAAATACTTCAAGTAGCTTCTGTTTCCCTGATAATACATAACTGAAAGGTGTCTGAACAACAACATCCTCGTGTGCGTGTGTGTGTGTGTGTAACTTGTGCGATGGTTATTAACATGACAGCTGCGTAACGAGGTGAGGTGATGAAATGAAATCGGGCCAAAAGTGTTGGCCCGCGATAAAATTGCGGAAGCACAAAGAATACCGATGGCATCGCCGTTGGCAGCAAATGATGAAAATGTATGTGAGTTTCTCTACTCTCTCTATCTCTTATCTCTCTCACTTTCTCTCTGCAGTTGCATAGTCAACTTGGGCTTCAATTTTGTATGCCCGTCACACGCTATGCCTTAAATAAGGGAAAAAGTGAGGAAAGTATTGAAGGAAAAATGTAACTCACCTGTCGCCTGCCAAACAACAACAACAACAACAAGAAACAAGGCTAAACGCCTCAGTCATCAGACCTCATCAGACAAGGTCCCAAAAACATATGCGGCTCAAGCTCTTCTTCTTCTTGGCATGGCACTTCGCATAAACGATTCAGATTCTGTTCCAGTTGCCTGTCTTCAGCCCCGCCCCTCAGCCACGCCCCTTATCGTTTTGTAACTGAGGCTCTGCTACTAGCTTAACCTTGTCGTCTGCAGCATCAGTAGCAGCTTTTTGCCAACGCTTGCCATATCCGTTGAGCTGAGAAGCGACTCCTGCCACATCCGTCGAGGCTTTCATACGGAAATCGGTTTGTCTTACGGTTGCCTGCACATGCGACTTGGCAAATGTCGCTGCATTTGTAGGTTGTTGCTTTTTTTATTTTCGTTTTTCTTATTCTCTTCTTCTCCTTTTCTGTTTGCGTCTCCTTCTCCTCCGCCTTCTACAGATGTCCCGAGCAGCAGAGTTAAGCTTGTTCTCAATTTGAATATCGCTTGAATCTCCACAGATTTTAAAGTTATTTTTAAAAAAACTTCTTTAACTTGTCGCTACTTTTAAAATAATTTTACACATGAAGTTCGAATGGTGTTGAAAATAAATTTTGTTTGAGTTTCTAGTGAAATTTAATGTGTATTCAAGGTGTCTTTAAAGTTTAGGCGGAATTAATGATAAGTTAAAGATATATATATAGTACTACTACCATGCTTAATGTCTAACAACTGCGTTTAATTTCCTTTAGATAGATTGAATATAATCTTAATTATTAAAATAAATAGTATTTATTAAGTAAATTCTATTCATAATATTAATAAGATTGTCGATTATAATCGATTATAATAAACAATAATTATTATAAGTTCCTTGCAGCTCATCCAGATTTCTATATAATAATCAATTATTCTGAGGAAACGGATGATATCGAGACTACTAATAATCGTCTTAAATCTCATTAAAAATAATTATATAATAATATTTTATGTCCTATTTTAATTAAAAAAATCCAAAACAAAGATATTTTTTAATAATATTTGAATTTTAATAATTATTTTAATTTATTTGTATCAAAACATGAGAGTTAAATTATTTAAAAATAAGTATTTAATGTATTCATAAGTCTACTTGAATTCCATTTGGCGATTTGAAGATGCAAATGTTGTCTGGAATTTCCAGCGAATCATTTTGTTTATCTCCGTGTTGATGCTAAGAAATACGAGCATGACACTTTATTTTATGTTATGCTTTATGCTGCGCATGTAAACGCAGTTCCTCGACCGTTGCCACACCCACTTCCGCCCATATAATTTAAAGTGCCTCACCCGGACGGTCCTGTTGTGTTTTTTATGCTTCCGTCTCGCTCACTCTGCAGGTTTTTTTTACGTTGACTTCCTTTACCTTTTCAAATGACAAAATTAGCGCAACGAACTCGTTTTTTATTTCTACATCTCAGCGTGTCGCATACGCAATGTAGCTAAAATATTTGAGTTAAAGTAGAGGAAAGCGAATGTTAAGGATGTGTCGCTTAACCTATATGCTTCCACTTTAATCTGATATGTAGTACGAGATGAGAACTTGTATTTAGCACTCGACAGATTTAATGTACTTACGGGTCAGCACAGCTTAAACTTTCCTCATCCATTACCCCGCGATAGCAATTACATAAAGTATACGCTGTGTGGTACAAAGCGAGCTTAAGTTAGAAAATAAATGTAGTTGTCTATTATAATTGTTTTTCATTTTTTTTTATTAATTTTAATTTCACGTAAATTTAAATTCAATTTATGTGAGTTTTAATTTGTTAAGTATACGCACTGTATACTGAAGAGAGTACAAACAATCATACAATATTTGGTTTTATTCGGTTTTTCGTTTCTTTGTTTTTAACATATAAAAAAACTACATAAAATTATTTTACACACAACAGCAGAAAAACGCATCAAATGTAACAATATAAAATATACTTTTATAACAAATAAAAATGGAATGTGAAATTGCCATAAATTTATTGTACAACTGGTGAAATTTATATTAACAAAAGCGAAAAACCTAAAAGAAAAGCAAATTAAATGCTGTCTGTGAGTGTGTGTGCGAGTATGTGTACGTGTGTGTGTATGTAAGTTAACCAGAAATTCAAATTGATCCAAATTTTGTAAATAGATGGAAGTGCTATGAATGTATCTTGCGTCCTTATTTCAAATGTTGAAAATAATATTTGAAAATTGATTTCAATTATTGTTTTGGCATTTGTAAAAATTTTAAATAAATATTTTATATACATTTAAATTGTTGTTGTTTATACATTGTTAAATGTACTCGTATCATACTTAAATTTATAACTAAAACTAATGATAACATTTCTTTTTGTTTTTGTTTCTTTCTTTGCCTTTGTCATAGTCATAGAGATAGCAGACTCTGAGCATCAATGGATTACATAGATAGTTTAGATAGAATTATTTTTAAAGTTTTTGCTGTTTATCTACCTGTTGTTATTGTTTTTTTTTTTGGGCTATATAGATGATTAGTTTTCAATGTTAATTGACTTTGGGGGGGAATGCGTCGAGTTAATTGCAAATAATATGGTTAAGAGTGTTGTTGTCTAAGCAGCTTCAAAAGGTCAATATATATGTATGTAGTTAATATATTTTTTAAATATTTCATTACATATACATATACATACAAAAATTAGTCAGTCTAAGTAGGTGTTTTTTTTTTCTTTTGTCCATCTTCAAGACACACGCACATCTCTCTGGGAATTAAGCTACGTGTGAGTTTTCATTCCTTCAACAATTTGACTCATACACATCAATTTTTAACTTAAATATCATAGTTGTAACTTATACTTGTTGTTGCTTTGTGTATGTATTTATGTGTGTGTGAGTGTTATGTTTGTGTGTGTGTAAGCACATAGAAACCACATACAACATCATAATCATCATCATAATATCCGAGTAGGTAGCAAACATATAAACATTCACAAATATCACGAACCGCTAGCTCCTATTCCAGTTCAAAGTAGAACGCCTCAATGGAAGCCACATTTTTCCGCACTCCTTGTAGGTTCATTCTTTATATATTTTTTCATAATTTTTATGTCAAAAACAAATCAATTTGGTTGGTCGTTTATTTAGTTCACTTCTCTCACGCATATTTGGTGAAACTCCAGCGTTGTGTCGACAACGCCGAGTTGCAACGCTGTGCACTTATTCCCTGCTCATTGTGATCCCTCGTATCCAGGCAAACGTTGATCTTGTGGTGCCGCACTAAGCCACCATCTCGCATTATCCAGCGTTGATTCTCCGTGTCATCGCACGACTTTAAAACCACCTGAGAACCACGTGAGAACTGCACCAGAGTCAGGCAGAGATCGTCGTGCTTGATTTCGCCACGTTTCGAGAATGCCCATTCCTGATTGCCGCCCGTATTGTGGCAGGGGAAGAGACCTGCAAGCAGAAAAGGGAAGACAAGAAACCGATCCAATATGTTAAAAATTTAGAAAAATAGCAAATATAAAAATACAAAATACATTATTCTTTAATAGTCTTGATTATAGTGTTAAAATAAATAATTAAATTGATTTTTTACAATACAGATAATTGCTAATTTAATGTATCATTTCACGCCCGACATTGTTGTCAAGTTAAAAAAATTCAATAAAATTTGTATTGAAACCAGTTCGCGAAGCAAACCAAAGTTTTATTTTATGTCTTGAACCACCGAACCGGACCATTACAAAATTTTTGGGGTTTTGTAATCTTGCTATCAAAACAAAAATTTGTGATATAAATTTTATTTTGAGAATTTTTTATTTATCTAGTGTTGATGCGACAATGAAAACTCTTTAATTTATTAATTAATAAGTAAGTATTGATTAATGCAGAAATAGACTGGTATTTTTTAAATTGAAGATTTCACGATTGTTTTTTTAGTAATTCGCTTGTAACTTTGTGTTACTCACCCACAGTGCCGTCTATTAAATGACCCATTGTATCCAAGCATTCGGTCTGATCCTGTCTAAATTGGCCCACCTCCTGTGGCTCGGGTGCTTGTAGATCGGGATATACGTTCTCCAAATACCATTTAAACGGTTTGCAGTGCAATTTCTCCTTCAAAGCCAAACGATCGTCAATGCTGAGGATCAAACGAAAAAAAAGAAGAGTGGAAGACAAAGTAGAGTTTGGATAAAGAAGAGCTGTTAAGGGTCAAGTGAACTCTTCACTCACTTGCCAAATGGAATATTCTTGGCCAGGGGAACCGCATTGTAGTAGTGCTGTTTGTAGTCATCCATCCAAACTTCGGCGGCTCTTCGTGTATTTCTGGCAAACACATTTCCACTTCCGCCGGGGAAGGTGTAGGGATGACGCTTGCGGAATACGTGACCCACCCGACTACAGGGTATGATTTCGAGACTGCCACCACATTGCCAGACTCGGAAAGATATCTCCAGATTCTCGCCGCCCCATACATCCATTTTCATGTCATATTTGCCCAGTTTATTGAAATAGGCCTTATCGATGACAAACAAACCGCCGGCAATCATTGGCGTTCTTATTGCCGTGGTTGGATCATTGTGACGAGCTGCACGCTCCGTTGGACTTAGATATTCCCACTTGAAGATCAGATTCCAATCAAAGCCACCACGCAGATCCGCCGAGGCGCCAATATACTGAAAGTTGTCCATGCTAATCACATCGATGACGGGACAAACCACCCGAGTGGGATCTTCTCGCACCCTTTCCAGCAATGGCTCCAGCCACTGCTCATTGCACTCCACGTGGCTGTCGAGGAAGGTCAACACGCTGCTTACAGCCGCATCTGCTCCACGTACTCGTGATCTTACCAATCCCTCACGCTTATCATTGCGAATGATCCGCACCTTATCGATCTTCGCCAGCTCAAGACCATCTTCAGCTAGAAATTTGAAGAAATCGACATTTTACATATATTAAATGAGTTTTAGGAGTGCATTAAACTTAAGCAAAGAATAATTAGTATTAATTAATCAACACCAACTGAATATACTAAAGTGTAAGTAATTGTGCAAACTTTAAGCCCATGAAATTTTGGCGATTAATCGAGCGATGAACTTTTTTTTTTTGGCATTTGACTAGAGATCTATCATAAAAAAAACTATTTTAAGGGCTCACAAAAGTTTCATATCAATTATACCCCTAAATAAGCCCAAGAGTAAAGAACCGTATTATGTTTTTATGCCCGTTACTTAAAAAATATATTACGGATATCCTATGGTCGAGATCTTGATTATAGGCTTTCCAAGTTGTTTTATTTTTATGTGATGTAACTGGAAAAGTGAATCCGCAAATATGTCCAATAGAAAATACATTAAATCTTGTATCTGAATAATTGACCAGCATTTCACCCAAAAGGCTTAATTAGTAATTAGTTTAAGCCGATGATAGGTGATTTTTAAACTTTTAATTTAAATATTAAAGTTTGCCACACTTTTACCAATTTAGGGAGTGGGTTTCCCTCAGTATATGCTAAACAGTTAATCATAAAAGCAGTCAGTTTTCGCTCGAAAGTGTAGAAGTTAAAATTGAAGCTTAACAATCATTAGCTCTACCAGAACCTATCTACCACTTAACCATCTCAAATGGCTAAGAAATTTTCCCATTTCCCATTTTCCACCTGTAGAAGTTAATTTCACTTAAATATAAGCAAAAATTAATTTTGCACTTAATCGGACATTAAATAAACCTTGATGTAGACAACCTTTATCCATTTCCACCCAGGGTAATTAATGCTGAGTTATTTGCTTAATTGCTGTGGTATTACTTACGATGGTCACTGTAATCATCCACAAGCACAATTTCACGTATTAAATGCTCTGGGCTGCGATTAAGGACACTGACAATGGTTCGCAGCAGAGTCGACCTCGCCTCATTGTGGAAGGTAATGATGACACTTGTCTCTGGCAGGTCCTCGCGATACTTTCTCGTGCGGCACCTAAATTTGATGGAGTTTCATTTAGTCTCTTTTAGTTCAAAGTTAATCGCATGCAATGCCTACTTACATGGGATTCCTTGTGTCGGGTATTTCACGATTACTGGGCAAAGCATCGCTGGCTTCCTGATTGAAACGATTCCTGATATAGGGATCCTCTCCGCTGCGCAGCCCCCCTCCACGTATGTAGCCCGCTTCATCGAAATATTCGACATCGCTGCCGCTCCGGGCACTCGGTCCCATGGCCAGACGTCCGGCGAGGGGTCCGGTGCTGCTGCCCTGGGAAGTCTCCTCGAGAGCGACAATGCCATTCAACTTGAGGCCATGGACCGCATTGCGTTCGAAATCCTTTGCGGAGCCGATTAAAATGACATTGCCGCCGGGATCGTCTGCTCCGCTGCCCCCGCCAGACACTCGTATACCCGAATTGGCAGCTGGCGCCCATTGTCGAGCTGTTGATGCTCCAGCCGATATATCGTCCTGGTATTGTTGCATCGCCGTTGCCACCTCACGTAGTCGCAACGCTCGATTTTCCACCTTAAAGAGCACAAAGAAAAAGAGTGGGAGAGAGTGAGGGAGTGTGAGAAAATGTTGCCACATTTAATTTATTTCTTTAATCTCCGCCACACTGCTGACGCCCCAGCGTGGCAATAACTCAACTCAACTGAAAACATGGGAGCACTAAGGTCGACATGGGAGTGGAGAGTGTACAGGATTAGAGCGGATTTCACTTGCAGAAAAACTTTACAGGCTACATGACACACGCTACAGGCAGAATTATGGCTAAAAGTGAAGTGTATAACAACAAGAGGTTTTAAGCCAGTTTCATTTGTTTTTTTTTCTGTTGTTTCAAATATTAATAATCTATAAAATGGCAATGGGACCAAATGCTTGACCCAGTTGACAAGGTTTCCCAACAGCAAAACAAAGTTTATGAAAGTTTCCAATCTGATAGACTCAAAATATAAATATGTGTAAAAAGTTTTTTCCAGAGGTGAATTGAGATCTTTAAAGATGGGTGACATATTAAAAGTTGACCTAGATTGAAAGTCTAACGGTGGGAATCGCTTAATTTTATCAGACATTTATTAGCAATTGATTGTCTTATTGTGCTAGGATGAAATATATTTCATAATATCTGTATATTAACATTACATTTAATATCAAGGAAAGGTTGCGGTCTTCAACATATCGCAAAAACAAAAGAAATTTCTTCAAATCGCTTGAGCTGAAATGACTATTAAAATTTTCTTTATCCAGTTGGTGCTCGGACTCTTTAGTCACTCTATGTATCCATCATATTTTTTTTTAATGCAATATTTTGTTCTTGTAACTTGGTTAAGAGTGGAAGAACTTTTATTTGCTGGTCAGCTTGTGATTTAACACATTTTTAAAATCATTTTCTTCTTTCAAAAACTTTAAAAATCCGTGCACGCGCATCTCTAATCCGTGATAAAGAAAAAAGGGTAAATTCTTTGCAAATCCCATGGGATATAGAAAAATAAAGACTTGTATCGAATTTGCTTGAATTTATAAATATTATGTAAATATTATAAATTGCAAAGGAGTATGGGAAGATTAATGCCATATGACAAGGGACAAAAACTCATGAAAATTGGGAAAAGAAAAGTAACAGAAGCTGTAGACGAAATAAATAAAGTCCATAGAACAAACTGGCATTTAGGTCTTTTAGAAAAAACTTTCCGGCTTAACTCATGATGGATTGTTATTGTCATTTTTGTTGGTGAAATGATTTGAGAAGGCCAAAGATTGGCAGACTTTCACTTGCCATTCACTCTCAATAAAGAAGAGAGAGAGGGAAAGGGAAAGGGTCATTTGGTCAGTTGGTCATTGCCATGACTCGTTTATTAATTGTGTTTTGGATTCAATCCATTTGTCATGCTTTTGCATTTGGCTAACATAGATTTATGTGCCAAAATGCTTGAGTAGACCCTCATTTGTTATACGCGGCGAATGCGTGTTTTTAATTTTAAAACGAAAGTCCGTCACGTTTTGAAATTCAACTTCCGTTTTGGTTTCGCCCTTTTTCTGTCGATTTACCCGATACGTGCCCCTTTTAACGCCATTTCGAACGTATTTTGTATGATTCAAATCCAAACTGAGCTCGAAGACTTTTAGCACTTTCAAGTGGCAATAGATGAGGGTCTTTCCCCCTCATCGTGGTACTTCTTGCAACGTGTCTGCATTGTTAAATATTTAAAATGTTCTTAAGTGTCGAATTATGTGACAAGCAGCAAAAATTTCAATAGACTGTCGTCTGTCATCCAGACTATTGATTGTAAGAAGGGGGAGGTCGAAATTGAGGGGTCATGTCTCAAGGTTGCCTTCCGTAAGTCAAAACTTTGTGCTCATTGCTGTCATTGTCCTTTTAAGCTGCTACACAAAGCTCTTAAGCTGTTCTGCAATGCAAATCAATCGAGATTGAATGCTGAACTTCAATTGAGCTTAAAAGCAAATCTAACAAAACATTTTCAACCCAATTGTTAAGCCAAATTTACAAACAATTTCAATGTTCTATCAACCAAAATTAGACCTTATTATTATACAAATTCAAATATTTATTTTCTTTTATTGAATTTACTTTAATACCAATGCCATCAAAGTAATTATTTTAATTGTTGTTGTAGCTTATGTGGAAAATACACACACATAAAGCTGAGATGACTTTGGTTATTATTATTAATTACAGTCTGAGCTAGTTTTTTGTGCCTTTATGCATTTAGCTAAAGTGATGGACAGCCAAAGCTGGTGGAAGCAGCGAAAGAATGTGGAGAATAAAAAGGAGAAGACCATGTTATATGTGTTATAAGCAGATAACAAAGGAGACAAAGAAGAAAGATAAAATGGAAAGGGAACAATTGCAATTTGGTTTAACGAAGATTGAATACGCTTTACATCTTACAAATATATCAACTTAAAGATGTGATGTGTTAATTTATTTCTAAATGAAGATTAACTAGTTAATCTACAAAGAATATGTCTAACCTGACTACAGTTATTAAATTACACACATAATATTGTTGCTCCAAAGGAACTAAACTAACATCTCATAGCTATATTCATAACAGCGATCGAAAGTATCGTTGGAAGTCACTTTGAAACTCAATTTCGGCTCCATCAAATATATACTTTTGTTAATTCATCGTAATAATGTTTTATGTTCATAGCTGCATTTTCAAAGTGTGAAGAACTTTAGGGAGTTTGATTTTATTGATAAATAATAAACTTTGTTTAGGTTAAGTGTTTTTGCTTACATTCATTTTGTTTAATTTGCTTTTAATATTCAACAGACTAATAAAAAAATTATTTGCTTAAGACAATCCCAACTTGACAGTTCTTTTTTTTTTTAAACTTAAGTCTGATTTTGATGAAAATTCAATAATAATGTTTCTTGAGTCCAAATGTTTATTTTTCAATAACTTCCTCTGAGAATTATAACACATCTAATGTTGACTGAATCAAACTGAACAATAAATTGAATGTTTTTTTTTTTTAATTCTCTACACATTCATATGAATAGCGATTTGGAGGCACATTGCGTATACGCCACATGCACACAATGCCTCAGGCATGAAATAGTACGCTGCTTATTATGGTTGCCGTAAGTGAAATATAGGTACAGGGTATGCATATGTGACAAGGTTCCCTCTTATTCCCTTTCCCCTCCGCCCTGTATACTCTGCTATCCGTTTGCTATTGAAACAGTTTCAATTTTGCCTTTCGATTTGTCGTTTTTGCCTTTGCTCTTCGGTCATGTGTAACTTAATTAGTTCCATTGTTTGCATTGTGAAAAGAGAGATGGTTATGGGAGGGATGAAGGGATTTATGCTGTGAATGAGAGGGATTTATGGTCAATGATTGGTTTCGCTACAATATGTTCAGGGCAAATACAAACAGGCTCAAACGGGTAATCGGCTTATTTGTCCAGATCATTATGCCCATTTTGAAGACAACAACAAAATAAATTGAACTTCAACCTCAACCCTCAGGTTAGAGCAACCAATATTGGTTATTAACTTGTTACTGCTGCTAATTAGCCATAAATCAAATGTGTGTGGCACCTCCCGATACATTGCCTAAGATTTATTAAGCCTCATAACATTACATTTTATGAACGAATTGGCAAAGTTTGTGTGCGTGTTTGTAATAACGATACTAGTATATCAATATATTCTAATGTGTGTGGCAAGTCTCATGTGGCAACCTATAAATAGTCAACAGTTTTCCCTAGTGTCCAACTTTCTGTCAAAAGTAATGTGATATACAGTGGTCGGCATATTTATTTAGACAATACGTAACGTTGAATCCGAACTAACTTTATGAATATCTTAGCATCAATGAATAAATCCTGTTTAAATGGTAACAAATTTTCCTTAACCCATAAAGTACCCTTTAAAAAAATTGAATTTACGTAAAGGTCTAGTTTTTTGATTTTTTTCCTGTAGCTTAAACAAAAAATGTTTCGATGCAAAAGTTTCTTCGCACAATTCAAATAGTGACTAATAGTGACTGCAAAAAGAATTTTTCAAAAATGCCTTTGCTTACATTTTTATGTTTTTTTGAATGGAATGATCTCAGAGAAATTTTTTATGAAAAGAAGGAAAACGCGGCTAAAATAGTAATTTATAGCAATTTTCAAAAAATTATGAAAAATATAAGCAAAGGAATTTTTGAAAATTTCTTTTTGCAGTCACTATTAGAATTGTTTAAAGAAACTTTTTGTAATATAATTTTTTTTTTTAAGCCTGAGAAAAAAAGTTTTAAAAATTTGACTCAAAAGTTCGAAATTTTCAATGGGTACTTATTGGGTTAAGGAAAATTGTGTATCATTCAAACAGGATTTAAATGACCTTTTCATTATTGCTAAAATCCTTATAAAGCTAGCTCAAATTATAAGTACATTAAGCTTTACAAATTGTCAAAATAAATATGCCGACCACTGTATGTTTTAGCTGTTCGGCGAACGTGATATTTAAACTTGAGCCAAATTTGCAACACACTCGATGCACATTTATCCACGACGCTAATGTTGCCACCGTTTTGTCAAACACTTAATCAATCAATCGATACACTTAAATATGTTTTTTGACCTACACTTCATCATTTTCTTCATGCTCTTGTCAAAACTGTGTCATTAGTCAATCAACAGCAACAACAACAACAACAACAGCAGCAGCAACTACAACAACTTCGACTATCGATATGGATTTCGCTCGCAGACTGTAACAAGTTGCCACAAATGGATTTGTTTTTTTATTCGTCATTTTTTATGCAACTCGTTTAAAGTTCAATGTTTTAGTTCAATGTCTCGAGCTCTAATATCGTTGATGTTTTCGTTTTTGATTATGGTTTCAGTTTGAAACAAATGGAATTGTGTTATGCATACTATGCGATACTATGTGTTTATTGAAAGTGTGATTTAAAGGCTATTTTATTCAGCACTACAAAACGAGCAACCATTGCTTTTAAATGTCTAAAAACTCTTTACGAAGTTTGACAAAATGTTATATATATTAAATTATTTTTTAAATTGAATAAAAATACTATTTTTTCTCTGAATTTTTAATATTTTCTTTAAGTTTTAAATATTTGAATTCAATATACGTGTAGTTGTTAAAATAATTAAATTGGACATAATTAGACAAAGTGTATAATTTGAATTTAACTACTTTAAAAAGTTTTAAACAAATGGGCCAAATGAAGTGCTGAAGCTTATCAGAAATTTGTGCCCATGTCATGTCTTATTTCCAATTTCTCAACGGTTCATTTGCTTTTGCAGCTATTCTTTCTCTTGATGTGTGGGTGTGTGATTGTTAGTTTGAATGGGTGTGTTTTTCTTGGTATATGTCTGCAATAGACAAAATACTTTTGTCTTTTGTCGATTCAATATTTTTGGGCGTGCAAAGGGTTTTAATTGAATTTTGTTTGTTATTTTGCAGATGTATGTAGTTGGTGACGCATACAACGCAATGCCACATGTGGCAAGTGTCAGTGGCAGTGGCAGTGTCAGTGTAGGTGTGGTTGTGTTGCATATTCAATTCTTGTCATGTGCAGCATGAATCAAATGGCCTCAACGGATTTGCGCATTGCGATTGAAGTTCAATTTATGCAGCCTGTAAGCCAAAAAACTTGTTTTGTATCCAATTTCACGTATAAGAACCTTAACTAACACTTAGATAAGTTTCGATTATCTTATATTTTGCTGTATCGAAGTTTAATTTATAGTCAGTAAATTGTCGTTTTTTCATATTTGCTGTAACTAAGAGACACTTGGGGTGAAAATAAATTTGATACGTTCCAATTACTAAATCATTCGCTCAAGTTAGCTATCTGCCTCTACCTGTACCACATAGAAACTACAATATGATGTGAAAATCATTCAGCTGGAAGACTGCACAACAGAGTTAAGATAAAATAAGAAAAAAATGTGAGACATACATAAAATGAGAAAACACGAAAACGTAACAAAACGAACCGAAACTGAGGCTAAAAGCTAACCAAACGAAACGCAACAAATTAAAATCATTGTAAGAAACATGAAAAGAAATTTCCAGCGAAAATTTTCACTAATTAATCAAAACAGAGAAAATAAAGCAAATAAAGATAACCAAAAAGGAAAATGTGAAAAGCGTAGAAAGAAAGAAAAGGCGAAGAAAATACTTATTAAATTTGCTATTGTATCAGGATGGTAAGACAATATTTTTCCTCTTTCGAAGATAAAGTATTTTTGTGCTATTTTGAACTTTTTATTCGATGCTAAAATTCACGGCCAAAGTGTTGACAATATTAAAATAATTACTAAAAAGTAGCTTGAGCTTTATTTGATCTATTTAGTCTTTTTGCTCATCAGTGGGATTCTCGGGACTGATATCGGATAGCATCTTTTGGGTCTCCTGGGCCAGACGAACCAATGTGCTTAGATCTTGTTCCAAGCAATCGATTCGTTTCTTTTGCAAATCAATGACATTCATAAAGCTTTCGATCTGCTCGCCACGGGTCAAGGCCAGAGCACGCCAATAGTTCACATCGTTGGTTACATCAACGTACTCGGACATATTCTTTGAATGGGCCAAACTCTTCTGGAGCAAGACAACAATATGGGCCAAGGTATGGAATCTCAAGTGTTTTATACGGTGAGTTTCATTCATATTTCTTGGATTACTGAAGCTGTCACTCTCACTCTTGATGAACTCATTCGCGTTGACATTGAGCTCATGGGGTTCCCCAGGTATACCCGTCACTATATTGTTCATGTTGTTTTCTTTAAGTAGTTTATTCTTATTGAACTCCATTTCATTCGTTGATTCTGAAACGCTTTCAATGGTCAAGGTCTTCAGATTGTCTATTGTCATTGCGTTTGTTGAGTTATCCAAAGAGATCTCCATATTGTTTATAAATTGATTCGGGTATTTATACGACTTTTCAACGAAATGGAAATTTAGTTTCGTTTTCCTTAGCAATAGTAAATTTTGTCATATGAATTTACTTCTTGACATTACTACAAAGCCTACTTTTAGTATTCCTAGATATTTTTGTCTTCCCAATTATTTTCCCTATTATTTTCCTGAGTATTTTCTAACCTCATAAATATAAGTGAATCAATGAACTACTACAATGTAATACTATCACAACTTAATCTTTTAGGCAAGCTGAGGTGGAAATTGATGAATTTTTATCGTTTTTCGAGAGCTTTGCACAATAGTCTTCAAATATCATTGAAAATGGGCAAAAAAGGGTATAATGTGTTTGGCAGAATGTATGTAACAAATATATATATATTCTTGATCAGGATCAACAGCCGAGTCGATTGAGATATGTCCGTCTGTCTGTTTGAGCGCGTCGATCTCAGAAACCATAAGAGCTAGAGACTTCAAACTTGGTATCTAGGTTCCTGGATACCAGGCGCAGATAAAGTTTGTTTTTGGATCCGATCACTTTGTTATATAGCTGTCATAGAAACGATACATCAAAAATGCAGTTTTAGTATGGAAAAGTTTTTTGTTTGTTACATACAAAATCTTTGCAACGGGTAATTTCCTATACATAAAAAGCGAAGATTTTCTCTCAGTATAATGAGCTGACAACATTAATCGCAGCTTTAAGTTTTAGATATTATTTTGATGTTCCCTTCGGGGCACATTAACATTTGAACTTTGATTGTTTGCAATCAAATGAAAATCACGCCTTAAGTTTTCATCTTCTTTAATTCCTAAAATACAACAAAGTATTCCATGTAATAAATAAAAGAAAGCTCAAGCTAATGATTTTTGTTCGGCAATTATTTGAAGTAAGAAAAGTAATTAACTCTACAGGTAATTCTCTTTATTTCCTTTAGACCGATTTCACATAAAGCAGTATTTAAATGTGGTTTTCAAAAAAAATTTGGAAATTCTCATTGACAACAATTTCGAAACAAGATCTATATTATCTAAAAGTATTCTCGATTTGTAGAATATCAGTAAAATATAACCTATATCTTTGAATTGAGTTGATTATCAAATCATATATAATTTTTTATTAATTTATTTTAAATATTCAATAGAAGTAATTGTTGCTTTAATATGCTGCACACATAAAAAATAATTATTGCTAGTTTCGTCTACTTCCGTCTTTCACTTCACACATTCCTTTAAGAGTTTACATTTCAGCCATTAGGGTATAATAAATGTTTATAAGCTTACAAAGCCAAAGGCTGATCATCGGGCTTATCAGAGTTTGCTGTCTATCAATAAGTTGCCTTTTCGAGTAACACCAAATTTTGCATAAGCCACATACAAATTTGTTGGCCAAAAGCAGAAACTGTTGGCATTTCGAGTATTTCGATGGTAAATTTATGTATTGTGTATTGTGTGTCTATAGACAAACAATGAAAACTGTTTACAATCTGATGACCGCTTAACGCGTTGAATGCTCTACAAAAACGGCACAAACTAAATAAATAAATGAATGCTCGTAAATATAATTTTAAATTTATTATCAATTACGAGGCCGTCATATGAGAAATGCTTGACAGATGATTTGCCCCGGAGGTTAATTGAAAATCTCCTTTGCGGACAAGTAAATTCACCTTTCTCTTTCCCTCTAATGCTGTCTCCCTCTCTAATAGACTCTCAGCTGTCTTGGGATGCCGTGTGATTGTGGCAATTCAAGTTGCGAGTTGCGCAACTTGAGCTCGAGATGAAGTTGGAAGATGCCACATACAACAAAATTGCGGCCAAAGCAACAATTGCAAATTGTTGTGTAGCAAATGTTGTGTTTGTATATGTGTGTTTGTATGTGTGTGTGTATGTGTGTGTGTGTGGCATCTTTACAGCGATGGGGCAACAAAGTCACATGGCAAAAAGCTTCCTCCTATCTTACGCTAGCCAAGAAGCTAACAGCTGTACTCGTTGCTGTTGCAGCTGTCAATTAACTCGTCTTGCCTCAAATTCATTCAGCCTTCATTTTTGGCTATGGCTGAACAAACAAGAGTTGTGGCTTTTTTCTCGGCTTGCTAATTTACATGCCAAACTCAATTAAAAAACCCTCATTTTGAGGGCTTAGCTTCCTCTTCTCTTTCACCCCCCTCGCTCTATTTTTGTCTTTTTCGCTCTTTGACAATGGCATAAACCAAAAAATTTGACCACAAATTTTCCTTCAACCGCTGCAATGCTTTTAGCCTTCACTTGCACCATAACGGTGTAAGTAATTGAAATTATGTTTGCTTACATTTGTCTTCTGTTTTCCCACCTGAGGGTGTTGTTTTTACCCACATTTTTTTATGTTTAACTTGCAATCATATCACCCATTTCGACTTAGGTGAGTTTTTATGGCGAAATGAGGGCAAATATTTGTCGATTGCACTAGACAACATTTTTTTTTTTTATGGTAAAATTTTTTTTTTTTGAATTTTTTAAAAGTCACATGTAGAATGCTACTTCTTATGTATAATTTTGTAAATGTTTCTAAAAAAATTTCAGTTTCTCCATTTTCCACCTGAGGGCGAAAATTTTTTTAATTTGAGATACTGAGTGTCGGAATTTAGAATTTAAAAAATAAAATTTAAAGCTCGAATAAAGCACGCAAATTTACCCAAATAGTTTTTCACATTTGGGTGCTATTTTCCTAGACTCACTGTGAGAACTGTTGTTGACTTTCAACCGCTGAGTCAACACAAAACATATTTTTGCTATAAACAATATACAATATGAGATTCTTTCCGTATAAAATGAAATTGTTGACAACTTTCAATGCACACCTCGCTCCCGTGGCAACCTGTGGGGCAGGTTCTGACAGCTGGCAGCTGGCAGCTGATTGCTTAAGCTCTGTTGAGTTTGCGTCAATCTGCTTGACTTGAAAATATTATCCTTATTATCCTTTGCAGTCTTAACTCTTGGCTTTATCACACAGTGAATGATATTGCAGGGTGTTGTTTGTTTGTATGTGTACGTGTATGTGAGAGTATGTGGCAGTTGGGGCAGCTGTGGCTGGGTGGCAATTTGAAGTAACTGCCACAGAGGCTGCAATAAATTGCATGTTGCATAAATAGCAGTAGTAGTAGTAGGAACCCAAGCAGCAGCAGCAGCAGCAACAGTGGCAGCTGTTGCATGCAACGTGTGTGTGGTAGAGTGTGTCCAAATTACCACTGTGACTATGACTGTGACTGAGACTCTCTCTCTCTCTCTCTCTCTCACTCTTTCTATATCTTTCACTGTGTGTGTCTGCACTGCTTAAGTGCTTGCAACTGCCACTGCCATTGGTTGTTGTGGTTGCTGCTGCTGCAAGAGATCTTCATGAAATATATTGAAAGCGCTTGGCATAAATTTAAGGTCCAGAGACAATGCCTCTTGCTCATTGTAGAGCGAGGCAGAAACAGAAACAGACAAAGAGACTGAGACAGAGGCAAAGGCAGAGAATCAATTAAGGCCATGCCACAACCTAAGCAAAGCTGTTGATGAAGTGGCACCACAAAATGAACTCTCTCAATAGTTTCGGGCACTCATTAGAGTTTCATTTGGATTTCTGTTAAATACTCAGCAATCAAATGTTACTCAACTCGGTCATTCATTAGGGCAACGCTCACTTGTATCTATATCATAATTGTATGTCGTCATGCAGTTTGTTATGTATTGTGACTCATAGGCGAGAAAAGAATTTTCATGATGAAGCACAATGCCCAGATGTGGCATCATCTGAACAGAAGTGAAGGGCATCGGTTCAGTGTTATTGGCGACCAAACAAACTCTATACGCTTACTCGCCCATCAGTCAAGCGCTGAGCTCATAGATACAGATACACTCGCATAAATATAAACTTACATTCGGGCAAACATTCGATGGTTGCATGCAACAACGAAAACAGCAACAGCAGCAGCAAAATGAACAAGAACAATAGAAGCGAAAAATTGCCAAACGCGAACATCCGCCGCACATAAACAATGTACATGTGTGAGCATAACAGATACAGATACAGATACAAATGTATCTGACGGCGAGTGTGACGCATTCTAATTAAACTAGACACTTCTTGCACATAACCATAGATATTGTCTTTTTTATAGCTCGAATTATGACCATGTCTTGTCAGTAACAAAAGTGAACAAATTCATTTGCATATTTCAGTAAAAATCAATATTTAAATTTACCACCACAAATGTTTATTTCATGAGCTTATTATATTGTAATTAGCTTTGATTCCATGGACAAAATGCGGATACAATCAAAATCAACCGCATTGGCCGTATTAAAATAATTTACCAATTATTTGTGAGCTGCTGCAAATGATGTTTAATATTTTATTTAATTGCATTTTGGTTGCATTTTGCTTACACAGGATTTAATATTCAGTATTTAACATTCAGTGAGCTTAATTATTGGCTATTTTAAATAAGGGGCTAACGGCTTGGCTTTTTTGAAAAAGATAGTTATTTCAATTACGTACGTCTTTGTTAGAAAAGAAAGGGAAGACTAGATTAAGTATCTGCATAGACTACCCAATGAACGCAACAAAGAATAATAAAAATTACAATATTTAATGATAGAGTAATATTTACATGCTAGTGACGTTGTAAATTTTATAGATATAAATACTACTAATTAGTCATTTACTACCGTTTAAATTTCAATAATAACTATTGGCCAGAATTATTATTAATTTAACAATTTGTTTACACTAAGTACACTATCTTTCTATCTCTGTCCATGATTTATTTACCTGTATATTTGTAAAATATTTGTATCTATATAATTATTTAACTCTATTAAATTCTATAAAACGAAGCAAAGATATTTCTTAGTTTTTATTTATATATCAATCTACCTATCTTTTAACTAAGCATGTTCTGTTTATGTTAACTTAATTTCCATCCATCAAATCTTTATTCGCTCTGCTTGCAAATTTTTTTTTTATCCACTTTTAAGTATGGACAAGTGAGCTGTAAGTTATTCCCAAAAGTTTCAGACGAGTTGCTCTACGCATTTCACGACATCTGCTTTATGGTGTGCATTTTAGTAGAACTCTCAAGTACAAGTACAACACTATAAAAGCCCATAAAGATCCCGTAGCAAAGTAATCCAGTATATGACCCACATAGCTCGAAGCTCCACTCCAACATAAAGTGTTACTTGTAGTACGCCCTCTCTGTCGATTTCCCTCCCTAGCCCTTTTCCCCCACTGCTCACTTATCACTCACTTAATGTGTTTTGCGTCATAAAGTTCAAGTTCATTATGCCAACAAACAAAGCCAAAAAGGCAACTACAATAACAAGTTAAAACAAACACACAGCTAACAGTCAGTCAGCGAGAGAAAGAGGGGGGGGGGGAGGTGGGGAGGGGAGAGGGCAAAGAAAAATTGTAAAGTGCCACTTGCAGCGATTACAAAAAAAAAAAAAGAAAAAAAGTGAAACCACGGACAATAAAACACACAAAAACTACTGACTGACTACTGAATAAGAAGAAGATACAAACAACAACAACAACAATAACAATAAACACTACAAAGTTAAATAATTATTATTTAATGGCATTTGCATTGCGTCGTTTAAGTGAGTCCAGCAGCTGCCTGGGCAACGTTAAGAAACATTTAAGCCGGATGCACATGAATTGGCCAAAAGGTTACCGCTGCTCTTAACGACATTCGCACGCTTCTCCGTCTCCGTTTCCCTCTATTTCTTCATCTTCTTCTTCCTCTCCTCTCCTACTCTCTTTTCTTAGTTGCCTTTTTGGCTGTGTTGACATTTTAACTTGTCTTGGCTTACAATGACTTCTACCTTTCCCTCACGTTGCATGTTTCCCCTGGATGTGTTCGCCATTTAAATGTCTTCAAGATAATCATTTATATACGAATAAAAATAAAAAAATAAAAGTAAAGCAAAATAAGAATGAAGATAAAGGTAAAATACAATTAAATCGTAGGTGAAAGTACCCAAAAACAAAGAGAAGTGAAAAAAAACTAAAATCTGACAATTTGAGAAAGTCACAAAACGCTAAACACAATTCAAATTCAAATTCGATTTCCTCCCAAATCGCTTCGTTTTGTGCATGGCCATGAGTTGTCCCCCCTCTATTCGCTTTTCCGGCTTCTTTCCTCTCCATCTCCTTTACATTCAGCTAAAAAAAGTAAAAAAAGCCGCGACTCTTGGCCATTTAAGCCACTTAAGCAGTGGCATTCACCTCCTGAAAAACAGCTTCTCCTGTTTTTTTTTTTTTTTTGTAGCATACCGTGTATTTATTGCAAAATATCAGAGGAGTATGTTACGTGCCGAAAATGTACATATATATATTTGAATAAAGATGCGACATTTATAATTATAATCTAAGAATTAGATGACTACTAAATTTATACTTATAAATTGTAAATCAATTTGTAGTGCATAGTCTTCTTGACCAAAAGTATCTTTTTTCTACATTGATACATTAGATTATTTAATCATTTTTTTTATACCATTGCATTAAAATATTTTTCTTAACAACAAGCATAAAATATATATAAGCAAATATATTTTTTTTACTAATTCACAATACAAATGTAGCGTTACAGATTTACAAATACTTAAATATATAAATGTAAATATTTTTTGTAGATACTTTTTTAAAGTTTAATAGCTCACATATGTGTGTATCTGTTCATAAGTATCTTAATATTTACGACAGACACTTGAGTTAAATTTATATCAATCAGTAGTTTTGAATAACATTAAAGGGTGTCTGTTAGTCGCCCACTTTCACTCAAAGTACTCCTCGCATTGCTGCGGTCTCTGCAGCTGCAAGTTGTAGCTTTTATCGCTACTGGCGTTTTTTAAGGCTGTGTGCTCGACAGTACGAGTGTGTGAATGTGTGATTGTGTGGGTGTATGCATGTTAAAGTATGTGTGTGTCTAGGTGTGTTTATACTGCATAGTTTGCTTGACTCATTGGCTTCTTTTATACTGTTTTTTCTGTTCACTTTTGGAAGCACTTAAAATTTGCACTGCAAGCGCTTTGAATGCATCAAATTCATAGCGAAAAGGAAAAGAGCTTAAAAAATAAGAGAAATAATAAAAGAGAGGGAGGAAAAAAAAGAAGCGTATCATTTAATTAGTTGCATATCCTATTTCACAAATTAGCTGATTTTGTCTGTCTCTTCATATTTCCTCGCCTTATTTATATTAATTTACAGCATATAACTACATCTATATTTTTATTGCCGATTCATCATTTGATGTTATATCGAATCTGAAAACCGAAAATTGAAAAATGGGCGGGGAGATTTCAATTGAAGAAAGAGTGCTTTAAATGTCAAATAGTCAATTATACTTATATAACACGTTAAAAGCTCGACTACGAGATACCATTAGTCCAGCTCTGAGATGTTGTTATAAATTGTTGTACCTACATATTAAATATCTCCAAAGCCTTTGCGTCAATCCTTGTGATAAAAAAATATTTTCATAAATATATTCTTTAAAATATGGGAGACGCCTTCTTTTCTCTTACATTGATTAGCACTATGTTATTACAAATGTTGACACAACTTCAATTGCTATAGGGTATATAAAGATGATAACTTTCAACCTTCCAGCTTTCTATTAAAGAGTGTTGTACAATTGATGGGAAAATTACAAAATCCTTGGCAAATGGTAAATCTAAATTGGAAATATGTAAATAAAGACAAATGGAAATGCAAATGTATTTATTTGAATTGTAATGTATTTTGTGAAAGAGAGAGAAAAAAAAACAATTATCTAGATTTCGAATTTGTAAAAAAAATCAATTTACAACCAAATAAAGAATCAACAAACCAAGCTGGAGTAGAAATAAAATTGTAAAATATTGGAAACTAAGTACTGCCTTCTTTAAAATATATCCCAATTGAATATCATTCATCCTACGAAACTTTATCCTCATCCTTAAGTATACTCAACAGTCGCCTTTGTAGCACAATCTTATGCTGATGAGTTGGATATAGTAAATTCTGTTCGAAACGATATCCGACCAGATGTTGACACTCTGCACATATAGCGGGTCGAATTTTCACGCCAGTTTTCACCTCCATTGTGGGAAGCAGCATAATGTTGCTGGCGTTGTTGAGGACGACGATTCCATTTTCCTTGCATACGATTTCACCCTCATCGCTGATGATTGTCAAGCATTCACTGCACCGAAACATATGATTGTTAGTTTGGCGTACCATTTTAAAATAAGATTATTTAAATTTGTATGTATTCAAAAATGCTAATATATTTAGAATTATATTCGATATTTTTTCGTATTTCTCATGGCTTTCTGTCTTTCCACAATATATTTAAACATATTAATGACGTTAATATTCGTGCTTCTATTACCGAAATAAAAATAAATTTAAGAAAAAGAGTTCCACCAGACGAAATCGCCATTGCTTAAACACTTTCTCGAAAACGGGTGATTTGAATATTCCATTTAATTTCAAATGTAATTGAATTATCACTGCGGACGGCAGTTCGCGTTAGTGACGAAAGCAGCACGAAGGGTGCGAAAGGCGACTAACAATATATACAGCTAAGTTGGAAAATTTGCTACGACTGTCCGATCAGATCGAGTTATATACCGATCGAAAGGTTTAGTCTTAACTTACAAAATGGCATACTAAAACTTTTGCTAATTCACCTGGGTCATGAGATACGAGGGTGTAAGTGGGAGGGGAAAAATTTATATGATCGCAGCTTATGGAGCCGTTGGGGCTTTTACGTACAAGTTTTTATTTTTTAAAAATTCTTATCAAAAATACGCGTCGTTTGATACCTTGATGACCCAAATCCGATAACTGGCTCAAAAGATAAATAAATTTGAAAATTTTAGTAGAATACTAAAAATGAAGTGAAAAAGTTTCTTTGTTTGTCTGTTTGTCTGTTTGTCTGTTTGTATCAAAGCGCTAAAAAAGCGTAGATTTTATGATGGGGATTTGTTCATTTTTGAAAATCTAGAAATGTTTGTTTTACGACTTTTTCAATTTCCCGCTAGTTTAGCGGGAAATCGCTAAATCCCGCTAAATTTGAAACCTCACCAGTTTCCATACCATAGTAGCTATAGATATGTTCTGGGTATCATTGGAAAGGTGTGCTTGAGGGCTTTTAGGCGTACCTTTAAACTTTTTTTCTAAAGTACTCAGGTAACATTTTACAGGTGAAATAAAGTTTTTTAGCTTACATTTTGGCGATTTCTGACAAAACGGCTCTAACGATTTTTATTAAATTTTAGTATGTTGTAGTACGTAGAATTTTGCGTTTTTTAGTATATAAAACATAAACTTTGACCAAGGGATTTGGAAGATATTGCTTGTTAACTGAATGTATACATTTTTCTATCGGTCGAAAATCAGGTTTTAGTACGAAAAACTTTTTGGTTGTATGAGATATCTCAAACAAACTGACACAATAAGCATTTAACTTGGTTTTATATATTCTGTGCAAAGTTGGTTCAAATCGGACTACTATAACATATAGCTGTCATAGGACCGATCGGGGGAAAATGGAGTCTTAGTACGAAAAACTTTTTTGTTTTATGAGATATCTCAACCAAACTGATAAAATATGCATTTAACTTCGTTTTATATATCCTGGCCAAAGTTGGTTCAAATCGGACCACTATATCATATAGCTGTCATAGGACCGATCGGGCGAAAATCAAGTCTTAGCATAAAAAACTTTTTTTTCACGAGATATCGTAACAAAACTAATAGAATATGCATTTAAGTTAGACTTATAGATCCTGAAGAAAGTTGGTTCTAATCGAACCACTATATCATATAACTGTCATAGGACCGATCGGGCGAAGTCTAAGTCTTAGTATGAGAAACTTTTTTTCTCACAGTAGGTACGGGGCTTCCGACAGTAGAGTAGCAACTTAAGCGATGCGAGCAGGGGGCGGAGCCCCCTACTTTTCTTTATAATTAAAAAAAATTTTTTTTTAAATATGAAAAAATATTCAACAATGATAAATTTACAATGTCAAAAGCAAAAGCAATTGCAAAAATTTCTGATATCCCACAAAAAAAACCTCTAAACGAGGTAAAAGTCTAGTGACGAAAGCAATTTCCAGCCCCAAAATTTCTGATATCCAATTTTGTGACGAACAAAATTGAGTTTAATATAAAAATTTTAAATAAAAATATAAATTAATAAAAAAAAACAATTGGCATTCGGCACTGCGCAAAAAGTAATTTTTATGTACAAAGAAGCTCACCCTTTTTGCGCACAGTGCACAAGGCCAATTGTTTTTTTTTATTAATTTATATTTTTATTTAAAATTTTTATATTAAACTCAATTTTGTTCGTCACAAAATTGGATATCAGAAATTTTGGGGCTGGAAATTGCTTTCGTCACTAGACTTTTACCTCGTTTAGAGGTTTTTTTTGTGGGATCTTCTATTCTTGAAAAATAGCTTAATTTTAAATTTATTAGCTTTACTAGGTAACCAGTTTATGTCTTTCAGTTAAGATAATTAGTACTTAAATTTTGTACAGCTCTGAGCCGGCGATTTTCCATGACCTTAACGCTTTACAGGAGCCTTAGACTTGATCCCTGAAACGTCTTGTCACTGGAACTTACTGGCAACGCTTTAATATTTATCTCAATTTAACCGGTTTCTATTTTGGATTTGGATTGTTTTTGTTGTTGTTGTTGCAAACACAACGCAACAGCAGCCACTTCAAGCAAGTTGTAAAATAACAATAAAAATCAGCGAAATGAAATTAAAAGTGATGAAAAAAATCTACCGAACATTAATGATAGCAGTCGATGGCTTATAACAAAGATCATAATAATAAGACTAAGAAAGAGGGGGGAGAAGGGATTGAGACTGAGGCAGAGGCTTTGAGTTCAATAAAAATTATAAAGCCAAGAGCTGGCGACCTTGCAGAGATGCGTTGGGCTACATTGCGTAATCGAGCCAACAGCTGGCAGCCAAATATAGCTTAAGATGGGGGGAAGGGAAGCTGAAAATGGAAGTGGAATTGGCAAGAGTAGAGACAGCTAAAGATGAAGATGGAGGTGAAGATGGGAACGAAGGCAAACTGCAAACCGGCTGCTGCTTAATTTGTATCAAAAGCCGGTTATGCGAGCCGCCTTTACTTTTGTTTTTCTTGTCATTACAGTTGTCTCATTGTTGTTGTTAGCCACTGGAATTGGTAAAACAACAACAACAACAACAACAACAACAATAACAAAAAGAAGGTCAACAGCTAACGTCATCTGCTTTGAGTTCGGCCAACCGATAAACATCTTTAATTATTCATTCTAAATCAAAGCGAGTCAAATGCCAAATGTTCCCCCATTCCACAAAAGCAGTTGCTAAAGTTTAGTTGATTTTACTGCTCCCTATCCACTTACACAATTGATGCCCCAACTTGTGGAAATTGTGGGTGGGTTCGATAGGAGGACTCTCTTCACTGTCAAAGTGGCTGACGAAAATGTTAATTGCTTGTGAAAGCAACAGAACAGACTCACCGTGTCATCCTCAACCTCAGCCTTATCATCAACAAACATTTCATTCTCTGCCTAGAGATACAGACCTTCCTAAACTAGAAATGTCTATTCGAAACTATTCAATTCTATTGTATACATATAAAAAAGTATAATGAGAAAAACCTGTTAAACATATTCAAAAATTGATTTTAATTAGTTCGTGTTTTTTCGGTTTTTTTGTTAAATGACTTTTAATGTGTGAGATATAGATGGAAACATCATTATACACTGCAATACACTGTGCTAGGCGGTAGCTTTAATTGGAAAACTTCTTTAGTTTTTAAGCAATTGTATTAAAATTCAAACTTTGTTAATATCTAAACAATTATAGTAATACTAAAATGTTTTTAAACCAGTCATACATTGACCTATCATCTATCTTGCAATATATTCCTCAAAACAATCATTTGCTATTAAATCTGATCTATTAAAGCAACAATGTTGTATGATATTCGTAAGATTGTTAAATAAATTGTTTGGTAAATGTGCTAATTAAGTTGCGTGATTCGTTGCAGAACTCATTTTAAGAACTGAGTTAAGGGTCTTTAGTTTCGTTCTCTATAAAACTGTCTGTCGTCTGTTGAAATCTCAGTTTGTTTGATATTGGCTTTCGGTTTCAGCACGTTATATTGTCATTTGGGTATTAAACAGAGCGTAACTGAATGTCACGCAATGCAAAGCTAGAGTTTTTGCCAAGTATCTAGCAATATTATCGCCCTCTCTCTGACTTCGTCCCGCCCTCTGAATGATATGCAGCTCTGACCATAAATCGAATCGCCGATGCGTTAAGTTATTTGAAAGCATTTGAGTTGAACTTGAAATTCGTTTCTAGCAAATATTATTGGGTATTTGGCTATATTACACTTTCATTTTATATTTTTTTATTTATATTTTTTTTTTTTTTTGAGAAATGAAAAAAGTTAAATAAAACTTGATTTAATGATGCCTCATGTTTGAGTGTGCGAAAATTGAAATTCTGCTTTGACAAACTTTTGAGAATACTTGCAAAGAATTTCCATATTTAATGGGAGACATTTGCATATAAGCAATAAAATGTTATTTGGGACAGAGCTAGCTTAAGTGTGTGTGTGTGTATGTGTGTGTGGAAAGAGATACGAAATAAGTTGAGTTGAGTTCAGTTTGAGACTCTTATATGTCTTACTCAGCATAATATTTATGATTAATTATCAAATCTATTGTATAATTAACACTCCGCTGTTAATGCCAAATTGGGTTGATCACTGTACGATTATGCTTTCATTAACACTTGCTGAGCGTTTCATTAATAACTTTCCCTTGCCGAAAGTTGAAATAAACTATTTTTTTTGGTATTTGGGAATGCTGGTCGAGGATTTCATAAGAGGGGATATGAAGACATTGAGATATCTTGACACCTGTTTATAAAAATCGTACAGTCTTATCATATGTAAATCCCCACTACGAGTATTTATGATTGTCTCCATAACTGTTAAAGGCTCGCCATTTTAATCTAGTGTGGCCTGAACATCAATACGTAAACTTAATGCAATTAGTAAACAGTATAGAGATTATTATTCATTTATTTATTTTGTGTGACAATCTGTTAATTCCATGTTCAGAGTGTATAAAAATCTGTTTATTCAGATAAGACAATCTATTTATTTTTACAATTGCGAGCTACGCATTGTCCAGCAATAAAATTATTTGCTACCAAAATGGATTGTATTTAATACTACAAAAAATATTTAATTCATTGGACATGTGCTTATGAATGTATAAAGACAATTTGTGTGGGTGGCCACAAAAAAATGTACCTGTATGACCGGGTCGGTAATTCACATAATGGTATATGAATGGGGGCTATATATAGAGGTTGCATTCGATATCTGTCACATAAATGCAAGCGTGCGCAAACGAATAAACAATTAAAAAAAAAAACCAGCAATATGGAATTTTGTAAGCTGGTGGAATTCTAAATACCCTTTCGGTAAGATAAAGCGTTATTTCTCAAAATACGAATAGGTTAAGTGCATTATTTAAGCTGTAAATAATGGAAGAGAAAATATTAGTTTTCAAAAGATATTAATGTGAAATTCAAATGAAATAATCATATACATTTTCATATGTCTGATATAAAACTCACATTATTATCTAGTTAATAGAATGGAATCTACAAATCTATTTCTTAACAAAATCAATATACCCTCTTTAAGGGTATTTCACAGTATGACTCTATTTTTTGCAGCAAATGGAAGTGATTAAATTGTGCATGTTTTAAAACTGTAAATTACTGTTAAAATCTGTTGAAAAAAGAGCCCGTAGGCGCCATTTTGTTGACAACGAGCACACTCATACTCACATGCACTCACTTAGTGGAGCTCACACTTAAACTTACACACACACACACACATGAACGACGTACATTGTATGTGTAAGCAAATGGTAATGAGTGTGAAAAGTAATTCAATAATATGCTGTTAATTACACTTTTGATCTTTGCAATGATTTTTTTATTGAGTCAAATTATAATTATTGCAAAAACAAAAGAGGCCAAAAGTGTTGAAATATAAAAGGACAAAGCGAAACCAGCGACAATAAAGCCGATTATAATGATATAAGTATTATATATATATATATATGTACACATGTGTAAGTACGATATATCAGAGCATGCAAAAGTCACTGAAAGCTCTTTTGCCTGACCTCAGTTCCACAACCACAACACAACCTCAGTTGCAACAACCACAACGACAACATCGACAGCAACTGCAACAGCAACAGCAATTGCAACTTCAACTTTGGTTGAAATCATTTTTTCACATAAACTTGATTTTTTGGGGAAGCTGCAGGATATGCCGGAAATGCAGTCAAAGTGATTAAGTTTTTTCCTTGCAGCTTTTCAAAATTCGCGAGGTATTTTACTCTTTCAAATTTATCTACCATGTTTTAATTCCAAGCCATAAAATTCGTTGCTTATAAACCCAAAACTTTTTATGAGTATTTAGTTTTTTTATTGCACAATTGATTCGTGTTGGGGATTATTTCAACTTTTTCAAGATTTATAAAATACTTCGTATACAACTTTCAAGTGCAGATTTAGCACTGTTGTTATTGATTTTTTATAAGCTCAAACTATCTATAGTTCCTCGAACACGTTTTCATAGTAGATTAATTAGAAAAAGCAATTTTGTACAAGATTTTCATACAGTAAACTTCATGGAGAAGTTTTATTAAAAATGTTAAGTTTATAGTTTTATTTCCTATACTATTTTACATCGCTTTATTTTATTCCTTATCAACACTTTAAAAATATCCAATTTCTTACTTTCATTTAATGTAATGCTATGTTAAATTTGTCCTTGTTAAAATATCCAACATATTTTTTTGACATATGTAACATATACATGTAGATTGATAACTATTAGTTCGATGTTTATCTCATTGTTTTTATTGATGATTGATGGCAGTTGATAAAATTTTTTTTGCTGTCATTCAATAAGTTTGCAAATTGACAAACAATGTTCAATAAATTGACATCATTGTTGTTCATTTTTTTGTGCGATTAAAAGAACAATCATAGTAGTATTTGCATTTACGTTTGCCTTCAGGTTTATCGATAACATTAACGATGACAACATAGATTATCCAATGATATTTGACTGTTGCTTGGGATTACATCTTAAGGCAGTTGTGTTTCAGCAGTAACACGAGCACCACAAGCGGATGACCCAATTTACCTTTTAAATTACGCATACGACATGTGCAACTGCCACAACTGTCAGCACTAAAAAAACAGAGGGCTTAATTAAAATAAAAAAGAAAATATAAAAACAAATAGCTTTTAAGCGACCAAGACATACCCTGTAATCTACTAAATTGTGATACCATAAAATATTGTGTTTGTAAAGATGAAAATACAAAATTTTAATTTAATTTTATTTTTATTTAAAATCATCCTAACGCTACAAGTACACGAAAAATTAAGTATTTAGAACTGCATTCTGTTGCATTTTACAACAATTTGTGGCTGTTTAAGCTACCCATTTTTGCAGATGATCTGATTAAAGGATATAAATATAAGCCAAGCGAACTGAAAACAGAGATACACAGTTTGGTGGGCGTTATTGCACTTGCTATCTGCCGCATACGTGTGGCAAATTATGTGCACAGAGTCAGAGATAGAGATAATGATAGAAAGAGAGGACGAAGACAATGAAAAGACCAGGTAGTTTAATGTCAGGTTGCTGTGCTTGCTTGCTAGTAAATAATTACTATGCAAGCTGCATACGCATACTTTGATGATGTTTGGACACTCAAGCGGAAGAGGTTGGAAGTTAAGTAATAATTATAATAATAATAATAGGGAAACAAGAATGGAGGTGTGCTGAAAAGGAAATTATATTTACAAATCAATTTCAATTGGAATTCACATACCTTTTCAGTGCTGGACTGAAAGTAATAAACCATTACAAACATCCAAATGACGCTGACGAAGACAATTAATTTAATGTTGCGACGCATGTTGAGTTTGAGTTTCTCTCTCTTTATTTGTTTTATTCCTACGGACGTTATTCTGTTGTTTCAGTTGTTATTGAATTTATGGTGGCGCTTGTTGTTGTTTGGTTTGGCAATAATTTCACGTTGTATTTCACTAAATAAAGCAGAAACATTATTTAATTAAATCATTAATTACACATAACCAACACGTGCTTTAAATTGCAGTACTTAATTATTTAATTGAAAATCGCTTTTTCACTTTTCATTTTTCGTTTTCACTTTCCACATTTTTTTTTTTTTTGTATTTTATTTGTTTTTCATTAATTGATTTTAATGCATTTTAATCAATTAATTAGTCTCTTGTGGACAGGTGTTTGTGACTTCCGTAGGGAAATGTTAACCCAAGTTTGTGATACAAAAGTTTTTTCTGAATATTTAATATAATTAATATAATTAGCTGACAAAAGTCTTAAATTCAAAAGCCCCCAAAGCTAAAGAGTTAAGAGCTAAAAATTATTACATTTAAAGCAACGGAGCAGATATATTCATTCAACCTTCTTATATATTGAATTTCAGAGTCACTAACCGGTTTGATAGTGGTGTGAATTAATTTCAAAAGTAGTTCAATGTTAAACTCCACCAAATTGAAGCAGGAAATAAAAATGGAATGATAATGAAAGGAGAAGATTCCAGGTAATAAACTTGAGTATCTTTACATATGATTATTTACTGACAAAGTTAATGAAATTGGCAATTTGAAATTTATCTAAGAAAAAAATTCGTGAGAAACATTTGTAAATAAGTTCGTCGGTTGATAAGAAAAAAATTTGCAATGAAAATAAACCATGGCTCTGTTGATTACAATTCGAACAGAGAGAATAGTTTCTCACCTAAAACCTGATAAATTCACAATATTTAAATATACCTACACCGCAAAGCGTTAATCTTATTAACAAAAGATAAAGTTTAATTGCTAAAAGACACACTTGCGTCTAAATAACCCGTCAAGAAGGCACAAAAAATATAGTACTTGCATTTTTTATCTTAACTTAAATTAAGATTATCACAATTTCACTTATCGCCCCACAGAAAATACCGGAAAGTGATAAGAGGCGCTTCGGCAAGAACGAATTTCAAGTTGAAGCCACAATTTATCACAGCTGTGCAATTATAGTTAAATTTGGGCCATTGTAAACTATTTTAACTGTGTTACATCATTTGCCATTAATAGAAACTCAACTTTCAACGTTTTTATTGGTTTTCATATTGAAATAATTCATCGATATCAATTGGTTTATTTTCAGTTTGGGAATAGTGAAAGTAATTCACAGTTGACAAATTGTTGTCGTTTCTTGTTGTTGTCTATTTCGTACACGCTTAAACGGTATTTTTAGGCAAGGGCACACGGAGTGTTACGCATACGCAACGCTGTACGATAAGATAAGCAACACTTAATCGAGTCTCGACTTTGATTTTGATTTAGTTTTTTGCCCTTCTATTTTATTGTTTGTGCTGCAGCTGTTTTTCCGCACAGTTAACATTTTATGAGTACGCTTATATTTGTATGTAAACACATTTATAATCAAAAAACGCCGGGAATTAGCACACAACTCACACGGGAAAGTTTGAAAGAGAGAGAGAGAGAGAAAGAGTGAGAGAGAGGGGAGAAAATGTTTATCACTTTATTGTCGGCTGTTTATTGCATTTTGTGTTTTGACGTCTTTATTTCTATTGCATTTACCGTTGTGACCGTTTATTATTATTATGATAATGATTGGAAATCGAATTGATAATGCTGTTGTTGTTGTGGTTGTTGTTGTCACTGCCACATTAGACGAGACGAGACGAGACACTTGGCGCGTTGCACGCGATTCGCGATTTGCGAGACGCAAGTCGCAAGTCGCAATCCGCGAGCCACAGAGACGAAACAACACAACCCAACGGACTGAGGCTAAGACTTAGAATGAGACGAGCGAGAGGCGAACGTCAACGTCAGCGTCGCACACACAAATGGCCAATAAGCGCAGCCGTCGCGTATATTTTATGCTGCTAACAGCAGTAACAACAGCGACAGCGGCAGAGCAGCCGCAACGGTATTTTTCAGCTGTTCGAATGAAACTGTTCGATCGAGCGTATAAGAGTGCGATTGGTTCGCTGCGAACATGTTGAACGTTCGAAGCGTTACAACTGCAACATGTTGCGTTGCATTTGCCCAAAATGTTGTTTATTCTCTAGAAACTTTGCTTTGACGGCAAAATTTGAGTTTGAGCATAGCCTAAGTCAACCTTGCGTATACGTAATATTGCATAGAAGTGGCCAAGGTGCATGTTTACCTATGTTGATTGATACAATCAACAACGGTGCTCCAAGAATTATAATTAATCCTTGCATAATTAGCTGCTCTTGGGAGAATGCAAACGTTTACATTTAATTTCAATTGATTTAAAACTTTTTTGTTTATTTGATATTCATTGCATAATGCTACCCAATTAAGTTTAAGTAATTCACTAGTTAATTTAACGCTTATTTTTGCATCTTTTTTAGTATTTGCGTTAAAAAAGTTTTAATAATTTAGTTTTTGACCGTTTTAGTGGACTTTTTATATTAAAACTTATTTAAATTCGTATTTAAATGTGCCAACTATTAGAATTTCATTTTAATGAGCTTTAACTTTAGTTTGCAGCCCAGACATATTTAATTAAAACAAGTTTAATATTCATTCAATTTGTTTGAATAAATTTCAATTATGCAAATTATGTGCAGCTTGCGAAAGAGCAACAACGGCAAGAACAACAACAATAATAGAAGGAGCTCCAAAAATTGTATTAAATTTGTCTAGTTTCCCTACCATTTGGGGAGTTGGTCAATTTGAGTCTCGATTTTCTACATGCAGTTGAGATAAATGCCTGCATTATTTATAAACTCGCTCTCTGAGTGGGTGACTGTGTGTAAGTACGCCTGTGTGTGTGTATGTGTGTGTTTCTGTAGTTACTAAGAGCCATAACTTTTTAAGAGCAGCTGAAGCTGAAATGCAACAAAAAGAGCAAAAGTAAAAGAAGCTAAGCGAAAGTGCAAATAAGTAGAATATTTTATACGTACAGGAACAACTTGAAGATACCCTAGTATTTTTAAATAAATTATCAAAGGTGTTAATAGACTATTTTTTTTTGATTAAATTACAAATGCGAGTTTATACTGCACTTATGTTATCAACACTCTTAATCTCACTACTCTTACAATCACCTGGTTTATAAAGCAGCTAAATCTGACAAAACCAATTGTTTTGTCTTATAAAAAGTATTCAATTGTTTATAGTTGCGATTTGATTGTGCTATTATTGTGTTTAATGTTTTATGAAATAAATTGTTTTATGGAATATTCGTCATATTGCAGAGTTATTCATTACATATATATAGTATATAGAAATCACTTAATTTTGTAATGAATTTAAGATCGATGATAAATTAGTGTGGGGTTACATGGTAAGCTTGGTTTAATCCCTGTTCACGTTAGGGCGCATTTAAAAAGTTTTTTTTGGAGGTGGCTTAAGTAAACTTGCTTTCATTGAAAGCTGCTTAAGCCAACGTTTAAACGTGGTAACTATCCGTTTTCATGATATATATTATATTATATTAACTAATATACCCGCTTTACACATTTGATTGAATTGTTGCAATTGGATAAACACACAGCAGGATTGTTGCCCCTTTTGCCTCTTGATCCCTTACACCCTTGCCCGCTCACTTATTTAAATTGGCTTCAAAACTCAACGAACAACGAAACGGGGCAACAAAGTCATGAATATGCAGGCTATCCGGCGGAAGGACAGAAGGACAGAAGTACAGTCAGTTAGAGAGTTGAACTATTATAAAAGTGCACACATATGTAGTTAACTTCCTTTAGCCCCCCCCCTCCCGTCCACTCCCGTCCCCTAACCCCGCCACGCCTCACCTCTCTTAGAGTGGCATTCCATTAGGCGTAATTAGAGCATTTAGCAGAGAGAAAAAGTTAAGAAAAGCCAACAACAACAGAAACAGAAGGGAAAGAGATAGTTGGACATGCCATACAAATGTCTCTCGGTCTCTGTGACTGTCTCTCGGTCTATCTGTCTGTCTGTCTGTTTGTTTGTACATACATATACATATATGATATGCTACTTGCATAGTTGCATTGGTATGTGTGAGTGTTTGTGTTGAAAACAATTAAGCTGCATTCGCTGCCTCGAAGTGTAGAGACTTGGCTCAAGTACGATAATTAAAAGTTGGTTAAATGTTGCATGAGTTGCAGCATCCTCGAAGCTGCCACATGGCGGAGCACAGAGCGCACATTTGATTGCACACCATTTGCCAGGCACACAAACTTCTATCTGTGCTGTGTCCATATGTGTGTGTGCGTGTGTGTGTGTGTGTGTGTGTGTTCATTCACCTAGTTGTGAATACTGCTTGCGTATATCTGAACCGCACAGCACATTTGACAGTTACTCTAACATTCTCTTCCCTCTCCCTTTCCCATATCCGCTTCCTCTCCTCAACATCCTCCATCTTCCTACTCGGCCTAATCCACACTCTTATCCCCAACCAGTTGTTCTCCATCCATACATAATGTCGTAGACTCATTACTTGCTAGCTTTTTCTGGCAACATGTGCATTCCCTTACCCCCACCCTTGCCACTTGCCACGTCGGAAATCAAAGTGCAAATGTATTTTGTCAAATGCTGGTGCTAAAGTTGGCGCCCATTGCGGAAATGTTGAAAATATTTTAAGAACGTTTCGAAAATTAATGCATAATTGCATTAGTCACTTCATTTAGGTTTCAGTCTGCAGTTGAACTTGCCATATATATGTTGCCACTTGGGGCACATTGGGGCTGTCTATATATGTTTGTAGTTTCAGGGAGCAGAAGTCGCCAAATTTGTTGCAATTTATTAGCGTTGCGGCTCTGCAAAGTGGTTGCACAGGCACAGCTCTATGCGGTTGCAAGTAGGGGAATGCGTGTGTGTGTGTGTGTATGTGTGTGTGTGTGTATAAGGGTGTATGTGTGTGTGTCTGCCAAATGTCTTGATGACAAGCGGTAGCTAAAGCTGATAAGTGGCGTTAAGTGTTATCGCCTTTGGCTGTCTTTGGCCTTGATCCTGATATAATTCTTGGGTGTGACTACGGTCTTTAAAATTTATTGCATTTAGCAAACATCTTCAAATTGCTGCGTGTTTAAGTTACACGTGTATCTTAGAATTACCTTAAACTAATAGGTGGCTTCAAACTCTTTTCGATTCTTATTATTTATTAGATGCTTAACCTTTATATCAATTTTATATTTCTCGCCCAAGTCATAATAATATTATATATAATTATATTGATTTTAATTTCACTGCTTACAATCGTAATGCTATGTTTTTAAAGGTGAATTAAAAACACTAATTAAAGACACAAAAATTATATTGACTGTCATAAATATAACCTGAAACAGAATTTTTGTAAAGAGAAACAACAAATAATTGCAATTTAAGCTTGTTAAAAAGTTTTTGAATAATTTGGGAGGAAAGTATTTTTATTTTTTTATATACATGAATATTATGAAAATAGTAAATTAAATTTTAAAAAATTACATCTAGGAGACGTCAATGTCTTAAGAAATTAGGAAATGACAATATTTTACAAATATAGTTGTATTTGAGTGGGGGTTGTGTTAAGGGGGAGGAGGGGGAGTTTGGGGGGGTTTTGTGTTTTGTTGTGTGTGAGGAGGAGTGGGGTTTTGGGGGTGTTGGGGGGTGATTGGGGGGGGTTTTGTTTGGGGTGGTTTGGTTTTTGGGAGGGGTGGTGTTTGTTGTGATTGTGGGGGGGTTTGGGGGGTTTGGGGTGGGGGGTTTTGTGTGGGGTATGTGGTTTTGGGGGTTTTTTGTGTGGGTGGGGGTGGTTTTTTGTTTGGTTGTGTGTTTGGTTTGGTGGTGGTTGGGTGGGTGTGTTTTGTTTGGGTTTTTATTTTTTATTTCGTCAAAAGAAAATTTAGTGATGACACAAAGAAAAGTCTTCGAATACAGAACGGGCTGAAGCCGACCCACTTATGTTATTACAATCCCAAGGTGGTTGGTGAAATTTTGACCACTGTGCGAATCTAATTCAAATTATTTTTTGATGTAATATAATATTGTTTTAATTAATGCGTACTTTTATAGTAGAAGATTTATAATAATTTATATGTATATTTTGTTATAACATAAATTTTCTTTCAGTGTATTTGTCATGCTTTCAAGTTTAGTTCTCTCTCATTTTTGCGTCTCTTTTGAATTGCATTTGCCGGCCTTGCTGCGCTCTCTTACACACTATGCTTACGCCTGCACTTTCCTGTCATTCTCTTCCCATCCCCCTTGTCTTCATTCTATCACTCCTGCTCTCTACGCTTCTCTCTCTCTTCCGTTCGGCGCCCCGAGGGTTGCTTCTTGGGAGAAGGAAGCAAAGCAACTGTCATAGAGTGCGTGCGGTTACATTTATAGGCAGCCCGACTCCACACCCTTGAACCCCCTTTTCCCATCACCCTCTTGGCGTTCCATGACCCCTGTGCGGTCTATCAAAACAAATGCTGTCAGCTGCTGCAGCAATATTCTGGCTTTTGGCACGCAAACTGCAAACGCGCGACTTTCGACTGTTTGTCTGACTTCGATTTTTACAATTTATCACACACAGAACACACACACGGGCACAACAAACATTGATTTTCATTTCTAGCATGGGAATAACTTATAGATTAAACACTTTTCACTGCAATTTATCTACCCACGTTTTTCTTTCCTTTAATTTTTCTATTGCTTCTTTTAGGCGCACTACGAATTTTTCTGCTCTTTTTTTGTATTTTTAAATGCACTTTTGGTGTTTACTTGTCGATTATAGCAAAAATATATTATTATTATTATTTATTATTTATATATTTCTTAGCTAAGATTAAACATAAATATTTAATTTCTAATATTTTTTATTTAATTAAATAACGCGACGCGTTTCGTTTGTTTCGTTTCGTTTGTCAGACGCTCGCAGCACAAACTAAAGAAGCAGCGCAGTCGACGATGACGGCGACGTCTACGCTCACATTGTCCGTTGCTCTGGTTGTTGTTTGTGTTGTTGTTGCTATGTCTGCTTTCGACTCGTTTTCGCATTGGGTTTATTGTTGTTTTTTCGGGCATTCCTTCTTTTGCTGCGTTCATTCTTGCTTTTATTAAGTAACTTTTCTGTTGTCGCGCATTTCCGTGTTTTGCTACCCTTTTGCTTCCTTGCCACAATTTCGCGTCTCTCTTGGCCTCGCTCTCTACGCGCCGCTCTCTCTCTCTCGAGAGAGAGAGAGCTACCCCACTTAACCCTTATAGTGACAAAGCGTTGCGAGAATGAGTGAGAAAGCTTTGCGCAAGCGTCAAACTTTTTCTGTTTACTGTTTAAATTTAAGAATACCGTTACTTAAATCCTGAGCGCCTACAACTGACAAAGGACTTCAAAGTTTTAGTTAAAATTAATTTACAACATTACACAATTATGTTTAATCTTTTGTAAATAGTACTTACTTATGTATTCGCAAAAACGTTCATTAATTTTTTAAAAACACTAATAAAGTGCAGTAAAATAAATATCTGAAAAGAAACAAGCTCTCAATTATAAATTTTGATAATTAATAATATACTATACTGATATAATCGATTGTTTTAGATACATTGTAATTTATTGTATATTAATTATAATCGCCCTAAGACAATTTAATTTAAACCATATGTAACCAAAATACTGTCATTAATGTCAACAATGTGAAGTTCTTTAGTTTTCTTAAAAATAATCTTTTAATTCAAAATGTATATTTTGTCTTTTTCTTTTTGCTAGAAGATTGCTTGAAAACGTCTTATAGTAAGTCAATAAAAAGAACAGAAGAGATCTAAATATACTGCAAAATATCAAAAATCACTTTAAATCAAATTACACAAGAGAAAAGTAAGAGTAAGCTGCTTTTGACTTATTTTTAGAATCAATTTTGTGTATTATTAGTAGAGACTCAAACACACTACAAACCACTTATAAATGCATGTATGCCTAAGCAAACTTTCACTCTGATAAGGCACCACTTTCATTTCAATAGCCAACATAAATATTTATTAGCTCAACATACATACAAATAGTATATGTGTATGTGTATATATGTATATAGAATATGCATGTAATTCTCAGGGTATATGTACATAATTATTCTGAAATTAATTTTCCTTTCTCTCACTATCCCTTTTTTGTTGCTTCCGTCCCCGAAAAACCGCAAACAAAAGACAAAGGCACAAGAATTTGCTATACGATTGCCGCAAAAACCAAACTGACATTAAGCTCCACATTCAAAAGAAAGCCAAAACGCATATATCCGTCGTATTTATGTTACCCCTTTACACCCTTTTCCGAAGTGCCCCTGTGTGAGTGTAAAACTCTGAGAATATTCTCCCAACCTGCATGTCATTTATAAGGATTATGCATGAAGAATCGTTAATTTTTGTTTTTCCTCGCATTAAACTTTTTGACGCTATAGAAATTTGCATAAAATTGTTTTTTATTTTTGTTATTGAGGTTGCTTAGGCATCATCTCGGGATAGGGGGTGTGACATGTAAATTAGTAAGATATGACTACGCCTTGTATATTCAGTTTCGGAATATCTGTTCGAGCTTTGATAAGAAGTCTCCTCCTCTCAGTTACTATGGCGCCTTAAGATTACGATTATTATTATACTTTTTGTTGATGAGTTCGTAAATATTTATTTTTAGCCAAGTCAAAGTCTTTTGGCGTAGGCAAAACCCTTGAGAAAGTAAAACCATGCAAAACCGTTGAGTCTTGACAGAATCTAATTGAATCTTGCAAAAGCTTGGAGCTTAGCTCGTATTTGTAAAATTTCGAATGAGTTTGACGATCGTTAGTACATGTTCCTCTCCTCCTTTATTTGAATTAAAAAACTTTATCTGTTCAATATATCTCTAAGACCTTAAGCACATGATAAAATGTTAAATGTTTAGAACAAAAATGTAAATTAACTTGATTCCAAGTTTTTTATATATGAAGATATATGAGCTGTAATAAAATAGGGAGGTAGTTAATAAATTTAAAATCTTTTTTTTTTTTTTTTTTTTTTTTTTTTTTTTTGCATTCTATGTTTTGCTCCTCGTCGTCAGTGGACAACAGTTTAATATATATAGATGAACAGCTCAGCTTTAAAAGTTTTCAGAGTTACATGTTCTATTTCTGACTGACAATTTTTTTGTAAGCACATTGTCTATCTTAAAATGGCTGTTAAATTTCCAAAAAAAAAAACAGCCTTTTAACAGCTCATATTTAATAATACGTACACAATATTATAACACGCCGTCTTTAATAATTAAGCTATCTTTAGGGCATACACAGCCTAAACAGTTCAACTTGAAGTGTATTTTATAATTTGACCTACTTTGGCGAAGGTTCCTGGGTCTATATGCATAAACGGCCTGTACAACTACTTTATGGACGCCTCTAGACAATATGACAATACAAAGTACGAGAGAGCATGAAATAGCACTTCCTCATCTGGCAATTGCAATATTATGTTAGACTAACATTTGGCCAAAGGGGCGCTGAGAAACTGAGAGTGAGACTGAAAATAAAACTGAAACTAAAAACAGCAATAACTAAAAAACTGAATAAGTGAAAAACTAGGAAAACGGGTTAATAATGCCATAAAATAATAAAGACGACACTTTCGTGACTGGCCTATGCCGGCAGCTACAGAGCCAAGTTTGTTTACTCTTTACTGTTTGTTTGTTTCTCTGTTTGCCAGCGAGCGGAAAGTGAAAGGCAGACAATGCACAAGTAGTACCTATGTATGTGTTGTATGTTGTATGTGCATGTGTGCTCTAAAAGACTAGTTGCACCTATTGAGAGAGGTAGGCGGCGAGAGGGAAGCTTGCACAACAAAGGCCAAAGCATGTCGTGGCATTAATGTTATCACTACGTGTAGTTAGGTTGTTGCAACATGGCAACTGCGGCAGGTTCATTGACACACAACATGCTAATAAATTGTCATAAATGCATTGTAGGTAACATTAAATATTATTAATATGCATTCCATGTACAATTAACCCACCTTTACAACCACTCACACAGTCAATCAGTCAAGTCTACCATCATTTTAACCAGCTCATCATCCGCATTGCGTTTTTTTGTCTGTCGCAACAATTGCCACTCCAATAATAATAATGGCGTTGGTGTTGCATACGTGTACATTAAAATATTGAATTAGAATGGTATTGCATTTTCCGCTTCTGAAGTTTTTCCATGTCATTCACTTGTCACCTCGACAGATTGTTATTTAATGAAGCGAAAAACACTCGTACTTTTCGCTGATTTTGCCATTTGTGTCGTTGACGTTGAACGTGAAAAATAATTGCATTGTAATAGCTTAATTGGTATTTATGGCCTGGACAATGTATCCCATATAATTATGCGTACGTGAGACAACATCCAAAGGGGGCAATAATCGTATTTGCAAAAAACTTACTTAACCAACAAGCGATGTTAAAGTTTATACCCTGTAACCATTCAAAATATTGTAAAAAAATATCCGGTTTTATCTTCGATTTTTATAAAATTAAAACAAAAAATGTTTCACGTTACATTAGGGCTAAGTATATATTTATCTTTATATTATTTACCAACTCAAAGGGAATTCTATACATATAAAAATTTCAGAATTAATTTAGACATTCAGCTGATATCTCTTTTCAACATCAAGAGTAAATGTAATTTTTTCAATACTGTGTTAACAGTTTTACAATAATTAATAATGATTTGTAATAGTAATATAGAATTCTAAATGTCAGGAAGTGAAAATACTGATATTTATATCAACATTACTGACTAATTTTAAAATTAGGCGATATTACTGGCATTGTTTTTTAAAACTTACTGATCCCTAAAATATAATATTCCATGTTAATCAAATGACAAGGCTAAAACATTTTTAACTGTAAAGTTACAGGGTATATTGTGATCGAAAGCTCATATTTTTCAACATTAACTGTGGCCAGTGGCATTTTTATTTTTAAAGTGGATTGCATTGTTAAGAGGAATTGATTGAATGAAAACTCAAAATTTAATTTATGCCATCAACCGGAAAATGAGCGTAAAAAAGCCACCAAAGACTGGAAAGGCATAAGGAGAAAAATTTAAGGATGAGATCTTATATAAAAGCTTGTAGTATAGAAAATAAAAAGATAATCGGAAACTGTGCGTAAAAAAGCCATCAAGGAAAGGTATAAGGAAAAAAATTTAAGGATGAGATCTTATATAAAAACTTGTAGTATAGAAAAAAAAAAAGATAAAGAGGTGATATTAATATTGATGAAAGTCTTTGAAGACCATTTAATGGCATAATTCATCTCGTAAAGATAACTAGGTACTTTTTCTGTTAAATTGACCTTATATTCCTATATCGTTTTAGACAACAAAAAGCTGACATAATAATTATAATAAATATCTGCTAATATTTTGAAGAGATATTTCTTGTCCGAATTGCAATTTGTCGTCATTAAAATAAGTTGGCAAGCACTTACTAAAGTTTGGTGCGATCTATTGTTGACTTATTTGAGGGAGTAGAAAGGAGCGTTTGGTTCATTGTTAGCCTTAGCTCGTTAGCTTGACTAACGGTCACCCGACGATGCCGATGCCATTGCCGTGTTATAAATATGCTTGTACATAATGCTAAAGTGCAGAATATTGCACATAATAATTTACAGGCAAACGCGAATTGATTTATGACAAGTCACGTAGTTGCTACCAACGCGTTGAGGCAAGAGTCGAGAGTTCCCTGTACCGAGTGTATCCACGGAAACGCAGAGAAGAGATCAGGAACTGCACTCTCTGTGGCAGCCATTAAAACATTGTGTGCCCCTTAATTTGTGTTCCAGAGTCGATGTAACAGTTAAGGAAGGGCGATGGAAATGAGCAGAGAAGTGATAACTTAAAGTAATCAGCAGCAGCCTTTGACTAGATGACTGTAGCCTGAAGGCGTTACTGGAGGTCCATCCATTAGCATAATCGATGGCACTTTGTTTGCTTCGGCTGCACTTTAGCAACAACAACAACAACAACAACAGCTACTACTATAACAATGAGAGCAATGAGAAGAACAACAACATTAACCAGTTTTTATTCTATCTTTGTCTTTCTTTTGTTATCCTTGCCCCATCATTTCCATTGTTGTTCTTGGGATACAAAAGCATATTGCCTTCAACTTCCGCCAGAAGTAAACGAATTAATTAAGCATGTCACTAGCGTGAAATTTTAACAAAAGATTGTTTGTTTGCATGAAGACAGAGAGAGAAAATACATAAAGAGAAACACAGGCAGAGAATGTCAAACCATGGTGTACGCTGAGAACTGAGTTTAACAATTGCAAACTGCAAAATTAATTAAATTGCATTTCCATCCACACTTTTTATCACATTCTGTTTACCAACCGGCTAGTAAGTGTATAAAGTAGGACTCCCAGGTAAACGAGTCGAGTTAATGTAACAATTAAGTTCCACTAAACTTCAGATTTAATTGTTACCTATTTGACAGCGGGTTACATTTTCGTCAAGTACAACATGTTAATTAGCTGTGGCGCAACTCTTCAAATTAAAAAAAAAAACAAAAAACAAAAAATAAAAAAAAAACTAGTGGGCCGGTGCTACAGTCGAGCATACTCGACAGTCGGAGACCCCGTACTTACTATGGAAAAAAAACTTATAATGGAAAAAGATTTTAAAAAAAATTAACTTAACCTAAATGCATATTCTATCAGGTTGGTTACGATATCTCATAAAACAAAAAAGTTTTTCATACTAAGGCTTGATTTTCGCCCGATCGGTTCTATGACAGGTATATGATATAGTGGACCGATTTGAACCAACTTTGGTAAGGATGTATAAGACCAAGCTTTTATGTCATATTCTATAAGTTTGGTTACGATATCTTTTAAAACTAAAAAGTTTTTCATACTAAGACTTGATTTTCGCCCGATCGGTCCTATGACAGCTATAAGTTATAGTGGTCCGATTTGAACCAACTTTGGACAGGATATATAAGATTTATGTTCATTCTATAAGTTTGGGTCGTTCTCATAAAAAAAAAATTGTTTTTTTTAGATGTTTGAGCTATAAAATACCAAGTTTGGTGTCTCTAGATTTTATAGTCTCTGAGATCTAGGTGTTCATACAGACAGACTGACAGACAGACAGACGGACAAACGGACATTGCTATATCGACTCGGCTATTGATGCTGATCAAGAATATATATACTTTATGGGGTCTGCCATGCCTCCTTCTGCCTGTTACGCACATATTCGGTAAAACAAACCCAATAGACCCCTGTACTTTTTTTAGGTACGGGGTCTAATAATAAAAATGGGCAAAAGGCGAAAAAATGAGAAAAGCGAGCTGACGACTTTATCAGTCGTGTATATTTATTTTTTCTGAACCTTCCTGCTTTTCAAATTAGTTGTAGTACTATTACTAACATATTTAAGGTAATTATTTTAACAGACGTCGATCATTATTAGCATAGTCGAATTTTGTAATCTAAATGGGCAAAATATATTTTATCATTTTTCATAACATACTTTTAATGGAATATATCTGTAAAATATTAATAAGAGTATCTTTAAAAAGTATCTTAGCAAAATTTGACGAAAATATTTTTAATTTGTCATGAAAGTCCAGAAGGAATCTGATTTTTACATTAACAGTGAATTCATTTCAATCTGACATAAGCTGTCTATCTTCTAAGCACATAACAGAGATAGCTATGAATATATTGACATTTTAAATCTTTTTAACATTCACATTTCACTTAAACAATCTTCTTAAGAATACAAAAAATATTAAACAGTTACTTATTTTCCACTAATGAACTGTTATTCATTACTGTACTAGTCGCAAATTAATAATAAAATTTATAACTTGAATATATAATATCGTACTGCTTTAACATCATTTAGAGTATGATGTCAATTTATTTTTCAGCGGGAAGTACTGATAAGAGTTCTTTCAACTATAATGAATTTAAACAAGTTTTGCTTAATTAACATGCACGAAATGCATAATCATGGCCGTTATCTCGGTACATCGCTCAACTTGGCCAACTTTGGTTTGGTTGACTTGGTCAGCGTGGTCAGCAGTTCTACGGATGATGACCCTGCTCTGCTGTCATGTCTCTGGTCTGATGTCTGCGTCTGTTGCCAGTTACTATGCAAATTTCATTTGGCTGCATTGAATCGCGTTGCCTGGCAACAACCCCCACTAATCTTTATGAAACCCCTATTAAATGAACCTTTACCGTACACGAGGCAGCTGTCATTTCGAGCTTACATGACAACGACACAATTTTAACTAAATTAATAGCACATAATTTAAATACTTTTGGTGAACAGAAACTAGAAAAGTGTCTGAAGTGTCAGCTGCATTAACACAACCGACAATTTATTCTATTTAAAGCCATTATATATTATTCAAAGTACAACCAATACAAACATGCCAATTTGTTATTTCAGCATTAGCATTTCTCACTCTCTCCCCTTATAAATGGTCACATGTTAGTTGAACATCAACAGGAAATTCAAAATGTTGATTGAACAAATACAATATTTGGAAAGCTGATTCTACAAATTAGATAGAGAGCAACAGATATCGATAATGTATTAAAGTTCACAGATTACATATATTTCATATAGATTTTTTAGAGAAATTAACAGAAATGTTACAATGTTTGTTTTTTAATAACTAATATATAACATTGTATATCGTACATTTTTTTATGGTACATTTTAAAGCAATTGCTTTCGATGAATATTTAAAACTCGTCGCACAACTTTACCTTCTTTCTATGACAATTTTTTTACACAATTCAAACAGAGTCCTATGTTTTTATTTTTTAGCACAGGGTATATTTGTATCAATTATAAATAAACTTCCTGTAAAGGAAATTTAACTTGTATTGCCACGAAATTCTCAACAATTTTCATACATAAATTTACTGTACTATTTTCAAGGCTTTTTGCAGCATTAGAATACAATTTATGAAAATAATTTTCATATGTAAAATATTCTTTAAGGTAAAAAGGTCAAAATGGACACAAGCATTCAGGCCACACACAGACACATACATATATATATATATATGTGTATGTGTATGTGTTGGGGAACTGCTGTTGTTACATAAATTGTGGTCACTTGTGCCTCTTGTTGAGGCAACAAACGTGCAACATACACGTGACCAGCCGTTGTTCTAATAATAAACGGCAGCACATTGCAAGGATAATGGCCATGAGTACCGTTGAGTCAACTCCAAGGACTATTTAGTTGAATAGATTGGAATGTTGCCCTCTTATCATAAAACTCATTCCCAGTTGACCAGTTGACCACTTCCACTTTTCCTTACTTTAATTTAGCTTCTTTTCCAGGATGAATTCATTCTGTTCTCTCATTATGCAGGCAAAGATTTTACGATTCGTTTTGCACTTTCATCTTCTAGTTAATGGCTTGAAAAAGTATATTAAATTGTGGCAAAGTTGTACGGATAAGTGGAAAACGAGTTGGCAGCACTTTGTTTACATATTGTGAGAGGGATAGAGTCTGACAAATATTTACTATGTAGATGAACTGTCTGTTAAGTTGAGAAATGACGAATAAGTTAACATCAAGTTAAGAAATTACTTGTGCTTACACGTATTTCAAGTATATCAAGTAACAAATTTAAATTGCAATCTTGATGTCACCCTCTGACTGTTAATTGCATAACTGTAATTAAAACTGGACTCTGACCTCTATTGGCTGTTATCAATGGGAAAACCATTTAAGTTAGATAATCGGATTTGCTATGTTGGAGTGGAAATTGGATGTGAAAAGCCATTTAAATAGTCCGAGTTCTGGGCTGACATTAATTGATTCGATAGGGAGCGGCGACTTGTTAAAACTGACCATTTAAAGACTCTTTATATGATAAAATATACGGATATTTAAACCACAAATAAAGAGAGCAAGCTCATTTCATAGTTGACAACGAGAATTGGCCTTCGGCCAGAGCCAAGATTAAACATATGACTTTCTCGTTGCACACGTTGGTTTCTCACACGGATTGACAATTGAAATACGAGCCAAGTCAAATATGCAGACAGACCGATATATCAGACAGTGAGTGTATGTGGCGTAGTACATGTGGCAACCGCAAGGAGACAGACAAGGACATCAGCGCATATAATTCATGTGCGTTTTCTGTGTGTGTGTGGCAAGCAGACAGCGTAAACAAACAAACGGGGCAAACAAATAAAATGCCAGCACTAAGCGATGCCACATATAAGGTTCAAGGACAGCAGAGGCTGCCTCAACTTCTGCTCAAACCTCTGACTCCTCCCCATCTTCGGTTTCATCTCCATCTCCGGTTTCCGTTTTAGTCCTGCATTTGCCACATGCACAAATTGTGGTCAACACTTGCCAAAATTTGTTGTGTTAGTGTGCGAGTGTGTGGGTGTGCGAGTGTGTGGGTGTGCGGTTGTGGGTGTGGTGTGTATTCTCATGTTACAAAATTCATTTAAATGAAGTGATGCCTCAGACGCTGGTCAGTGTAAAGCCATCACTCAAATCCGCCTTGTAACTGTTAAAGTCACGTATACGCCACGTTTCACATGTCCTCCATATGGCGCAGCTGTTTCACCAAACAATTTCGGAACAATTTATGGCAACCAATTGACATAACTAACACAAAGTTTGTTTTGCGCCAGTAATTTTGTCTTGAAAACGCATTCTCCGCAATTTCACTAACTTTTATATAGCATACTTTTTGGAGCACATTAAAACAAATAACACAAGAAGGATCAAATTTAATTTAAAATTTCAAGAAAGTGAAGAAATTGGATTAAGTAAAGTGTGAAAATGAAGAGTGATTGATTTACCCTGTGAATTACTCTGAGTTACTTTCTGAAAAACTTGCGTAGTTCCTAGATTTCCAAATATTATCTTAACAATTCCCTCTTTTTATTATAATCAATTATTCATAACTTTTAAACTGTTTGTTTAATTTATGATACTATTAAGATTGACTATCTTTATAAACTGAAATAAATTATTATCTGTATAAAAATATTACTGCAAATTGAAAAATTAAAATTATATTATACCGAGTTACCCAATTAGATCAGAACAAATTTGGAGTAAAGTTAGCTAGATTACTTAGACATTATTCAATTAATCGTATCTTTGCACATTAAGAGTAAAAATCCACGCTATATACAAAATATAATTGTAATTATAAACCGGCAAATAACTTTTTATATCTTGTACAACAATATTGTAATTTTAATAAAACTACTTTATCGCATTTTTAAAACTTTTTATTACTAAAGCGTTATCAATACTCAGAACAACACTCCCTAAAAGTAAGCTTATTTGATTAGGGCTTAATGTGTAATCAAACGTTGAATATTTCGGCACTGTCACAGAATTCAGCTTTCAAATGTTGCGCATAAATAAGGTAATAAATCAGTGAAATATAATACATCACCTGGGAGAGATGTGGACCACCTGGTAGAGAGCTCTGCACCTTTGGCTGTCTTGATCCCCAAGAAATTCCACGCCGGGATAAAAAGAAGGACCTCAGATTTCATGCTGGATAGCGTTCAATGCTCAACATTTGCCGTTCACCATTTCCATGCAGCCCCATAAATTATGCGTGTTTTTTCGGTTGTAAGTCATAAGAAAAATGACATATTTTTTTCCTTCTGTGCGACATGCCAGGTCAGAGGTTTAGCTTAGGCCAAAGGCCAAACATTTTGCCATGTTTGTTGCCCTTTTTCGGAGATTCACACACATATTTCATATTTCATTTGGGCATTCCATAAACGTATTTATAAAATGCGTATTTACCTTTTTGCCTGGGCAACGACAAAACTAATTAAACTTCAATTTGTTTTGTCAAAAGCTAATTAAATAACATTTTCTGCTTTGCAATATTAAATAAATAGAACAAAGAAAATGTAAATATTGTCACAAATTTTTCTGAAACTTCGACAATTTACTATATTAAATTAATAAAGCAACAATTGTTGGTAAACTCTAAGTGTAATTGAAGTAGATTCGTTTTTGTTTATTAATTGTATTTATTACTGTCAATCTATGACGACGGAATTTTACCAAATGACTCACCAATTGATTTATAAGAAGTTGACTTTCTGTTGGGTTTGATTTGGGACAGAATACAACTAAAACGACAACATATACCCTTAAATGAACTAAGAAATTTTCGTTCGCTGTGGTACAAATTTGCTTGCTTGCAATTCTTTAAAATAATATTGCAATGATTTGTTGCCCACTTTTTGCTGCTTTAAAATTATTCCAAAATAAATGTCTTATCACTTGAAATTTTTCAGTTTTTATCCAATTTCTCTGTCCTTCCGCTCTGATGCTTTGCATATATTTATTGCCCCTTACATATAGAAACTGAAAAATGCAACAGTTTTAATACAAAAACACACCTTAAAATGGCAAAAAACGCTAACGGCATCCATGCTCTGATCCACTCAAATGCAAACACATACACAAGATATATTCTATACAGCCCAAACACTCACATACGAAAGGACTCACCTACCCATACTATGAGTATTTACTGAATGTTTTCTTTTTAAACATATAAAAAAGAAGCTAAAAATGTTTGCATTCTGTTCCACCAAAGTTTGTTTGCGCTTGAGATAACTGTTCTGTTTACTTTTCTATACCCTGTAGAACTCATAAATGTGAGGAATATTGACTCTTTGTAAGCTGACAAATACTATAAGCATAAATGTATAATTTATCTTTAATTTGTATTTCTACTACTTCTCTATCTTCCCTCTTAGTGATCATATTTATTTTAAGTTCTGTTCTGTTCCACCCTTAGAAATTCTTTAGTAACAAATAATATTTTTTAGGGTATTTGATGGGCAATTCTCCTGAACTTGAATCCATATTCTGTATTGCTTTTAGCTACAGTTTCTCAGATGTTTTTTTATCACATGATTTTTTTTTAAGTTAACATATGTATATGACTGTCATACGTATATATATATATGTGAACATGGGGTTTATTATCCCATTTACCCCCACCCTTGAGGGTTGCAGTAGAAGTTTACTAGGGATTTATTGTTTTTTATGTGCATTTTAAGCACAGTAAAATCATTTTGAAGGCTTGCAAGTGGAACAAAAGAAATGATAAACCTGATACTTGAATACACCCACACACACTCACACCCAACCACATACATTTATCAGGAATAGACACACACACACGTACATCATCAGTCCCTCTCACTTTCTCATCTCGGCCTTGTTAGTCAGTGGCCATTTATCCTTATTTCGGTCGAAAAGCACTTGAGTATGAACACACAAAAAAATGAAACATGTAATTTTTATATGAACAAGAATGATCGACTGGGAGTTACTATGTTATATTTTAACAAGTATTTCAAAAACACTAGGACAACCTTTATTTATTCTTCTATCTTAATTGAATAATAATAATTATACAAGATTGTATATTAGAAATAAATTGCACTGGAAGTCAAGTTAATATCTTCGATTTCTATTGTCTGTAAAAAGAATTTACGATATTTTTTTAAATAAAGGACAACTTTGTCCCTTAACATATAGTAAATTGTTTCTAATTGGAGTTGCTCCCAACTTTCGCATCTTAATGATATGCTTCTTAAGCATCTCATGAGTATAGGGTATAAACAATGGTTTTTTCTTAGGGACGTACCCAAAAACTTGAGCAGCTCAAGTGCGTTGGGCCTCCCAAAAGAAGCCTTACGTCTATGTGAATCATTTTTTTAGTCTCTTCCAAGGCAGAAGAATATTAAAAATTTGTGAAACGTTGCCGAAAACTTTAAATTTGCTTATTAAGCTTAACTTGCTGTCTGCTAGATGCTTGGCTGAAACTGCTTTCTCCCCCCATGGAGAGTAGCCAACCGAATTGCACCTTTCCCTCCCTCACTGAACTCTCTCTTCTCCCTTCTTTCCACACCATAAGGATGCTTTCTCTTGTGGCACTTGAACGCATTTGCTCACTTGCCTAGCCGCAGTATCCAATTGCGGGGAGGTATTTCTATTGGTCTGCCCCTTTCACCAACTCCAGTGACCCAATTTCCTGTTTGCCTGTGTGTGCATGCATGTGCAAGCGTGTGCGTGTCCTGTGTGTTACATTTAACGACTTTCGAGTTCAAATTGTACAAAATTTACGATGCCAAGCATTTTCACACTACTGAAATTGAGGTTTCCTGTTTTTTGTTTTTGTTTTTCTTTTTCTAGATTTTGTTTTTGTTTTTGTTTTTGTTTTTCTGGGTGTCCGTTTAGAGTCCATCGGCGCTTCGGTCGCTGCAGCTGCCACAGGCTGCCGTTAATTGAGGCGCAAAGCACCAAAACGGGCAACGCAAACATTGTTTGTGCAATTGTCTGCAACGCTTTTAATTCAATTGAACAACAACAACAACTGTCTGGGAGCATAATTAATTTTCAAATATCGTGCAATAATAATTTTCTTTCGCTAGTTGCATTTTCAATGATTTTCATGCTTCACCACCAATTGGTTTAAAAGCATGATTATGTTCGCAAATGATAAGCAGAAATTTAAGAGATTAAATTCGTTGAAAATAAATTAAATCTAATTGAAAAGATTAAGGTATTAACATTTGAGACACCAGCTTAAAGCTTTTCAGATCCGTCTTGTTAATAAGCTGATTCTTAATTAAATATGAAATTGAAAAAACTCTTTAAGCCATATTTTTTAATCAGTTTCTAAACTGACACATTTGTCTACAACTCTCAAGACTTTTCAATTGATTTATATTTTTAATAACTATTTTGTTTTAATTTAGTTTGTTAGGCATTTAAAACATTTATGGCTAAAATTCTATACTAGAAAATTGAATGACAAAGTCAAGATAACTTAAAATTGATTAAAGTTTGCATTACATAACAAATAACAAAGCTTCCATAATTACTATGTTTTATATTTGAGGCTTACCTATTGCGGTCGTATTGATTTTTCTTATGCAACTTTCATGACTCTACAAAATGCACAATTTTCAGGGTCAACATCTGTTGAGGGCTTCCAATGTCAAAAATAAGTACACCAAATACATACATATACACTTAATACTTTTATTATCACACCTTGCTTTAAATTATATCTGACTCTTTTTATTTGAGTCTGACTTTTTAAGCTGTTGGTCGAATTGTTCCCACAGCAAAGTTTTGATAACTAAACAAAGAAAAGTTGCAATCAGTTGAATAAAATCATTCCAGAGTTTTGTTCCATAGTTAAAGTACTCTAAAGAGACCTCTTCAAGTTCATTGCGGCAATTTACAGAGAGGTCCCGCAGTGACTTTGGGTTCATCGTTAGTTTCGTGTGTTTTATGCTGTGTTTGTCTGTGTTTACTTTGCTTTTTGCATTTCATTTTGTCATTCCTTGGCATACTTTGTTTTTTGTGGTATTTTGCGAAATCACAGCTCAAGGTCGCCCACAGATGCAGCGACAGACTGGAAATACGTAAATGCCATTTTTCTATAAATCAAACAAAAGTCAACAAATATTCGTACAAACTGAATTTCAAAAAAATAAAAGAAAAAAAAAGAGAAGAGTAAAAAAAAAGACGGTCTTAAAATGAATGCAACGAGTGGCAGTTGCATAATTCGCGCGTGCAAACACGATTTTTAGCAGCAACACCACCCAAAAGCATCATCACGAAGCTGACACCAGCTGGCCACCACTCTCTTCCCCTCTTCCCCTCTTCCCTCTCGAGTCACCCCTCCAACCATTTTGGCAACTGTCGCTGTACGTGGTTGTATTGCATGTGCCACACGTCGTCAAATATTCGTGTGGCATATAAATCTTTTCCAGTGAGGCACAAAATAATTTAACTCTTGTCGGGTTGAGCTTAAATATTAAATGTAAACGAAACCGACGACATCATCACAAGTAACCACAACAACGACAACCAACACTAACCGACGACAAAATAAAAACAACAACAACTTCTGATGTCATTCAATTGTCGATGCGCTTCACTCCACAATGACAATCACAATGACAACAACAAAAAGCTACACCAACTTTTTTTTTATCAGTTTGTATATTCTTTTGTCATATTGATACCCTGCAACACAAACACAAAAAGAATTTCGAAAGGTATTCGCTACTAATGCAACTAGTCAAAATAACAAAAATCTGAATTACTTTTAAGACCAGAGATGATTTTTAATTATATTTTTAAAGACAAAAAAATGCTTTGATCTGCACGTTCATTGTTTTACTTTGTCTAACTTTTGTCTCGTTACTTCAGATTTAAGTTTACAATTAATTTGTCGCCTTTCTGAGGTGTTTATTAAACTTGCACAGCACAACAAAAGAGAATCTCAAGGTAACAAATTCGGTTTCAGAATAAAAAAGTTTTCTATTTCTTTTCTTTTGTCAATGTACTGAAATTCTTTTAAAGAATTTGTTGCTTAACTTTTGATAGTCTTTAGTTGTTGTCAGTTCTAGTCTAAAGGCCTTCAAGATAATTTATTCTCAATAAGTTTTTTGATGAAATAT
>JAWNOV010000135.1:0-37500 GCA_035045575.1 Drosophila falleni
TCTTTACCATGATATATCTTTTACAGGTTTAAATCTAAAACTGTGTATAAATGAAATATAGATATATTTATTAGCTTTTAGATAAAGTAAAGCTTTGATAAATCGGTTTTGGCATTTTCGTGTAATGATGACAAATGTGGGCGCACCTCTGAAAAAAGTATTACAAAAAAAGCCAAATTTTGAAAAATTCTAAAAAAAAAATCTCACCATAAAAAAAAAAAATGTTTTTCGTCGGTTTTGGCCCCAAATCTATCCAAAACAGTGGGTTTGGTTTCTATAACTCGCAAAAAGTGCGAGTTTGTTGCCTAGTGTAATTAGTGCTACTCTAAGGCATATATACTATAAATATATATGTTTTAAAATGCAAGTGTTTTTGTTAAACTTGGTGCTCTGCAGTGCCGTCTGCTTTTTTGTGCGTGTGTTTCATGATAAGAACGGTAAAATAATAACAAATATTTGAACAAATTATTAAATATATATACATACGTACATAACTTAATATAACTTATGTACGTAGCACTTGCGTGTACATTTGAATGCATTGCTTTGTGCACCTGTGTGTTTCTATGTATGTATGTATGTATGTATTTATGTAATAAAAAATATTTCATATAAATTAATGAATATTTATACATTTGTGAGTACATAATTTCATAACACATATATACATTGCATTGGCGTATACATTTGATAGCCTTTCTTTGTGCACGTGTGAGTGTTGGTATGTATATATGCATGTATAAGTAATGAATAAATAATAAAATAATTTAATTTTAAATAAAATAAAATTATTAATTAATCTTATAATATTATTCTTTTAAGTATAAACTTTTGAATCTTATTCCTATTATTATATTTTGCTTATATTATTATTATTATTGAACATTATATATATTTTAAATATTATTCTTTTTAATTGAATATTATATTTGTATATATTGCATTATTTTATAATATAAATAGTGTTATCCGAAATGCCACGTCTATCTCGGCTATCTGCCTCTCAGCGAGCTAACAATCGCCGCTTAAGAAATAGGTCAAACAGGAAAAAATACCACATATTCAGCAATAGAAAATGACAATAATGCCAGTTCTCAGAGAGAGCGCAGAGAAAATTCGGAGATTAGAAGAGTAGAAAGAATTATTGATAGGACGAGACGATCAACAAAAAGACGTAATCTTCAGACTGGTCATCTCTTCGTAGATGAACTGAGCAGCAGAATAATTCACAGATTAGGAGACAGAGACGTAAAATCGGTAAGATTCGGGAGACGGAAAGGGTGGCAGATAGACTTCGTAGATCGACCCGTAGACGGGATACGAACGTACGGGAAACTGAGCAACAGAACAACACAGAAAGTGGGAGACACAGACGTAAAAATGGTGACATTAGGCAGAGGGAAAGGTTGTCCGATAATTTGAGAAGATCCATACGACGTCAAACCAATATACACAGAATCAATGAAGAGATACGCAACACACAACTTCGAGCAGTTAGCCGTTCGGATTCTGAGACTCGCCTTTTAGAAAGAGAGAGATAGAATTGCTAGATCTCAAGCTAGGAGTATTGCGAGGAGTATTGTCGATCAAGCTGTTAGCACTGCCCGACTACAAAGTGCTCGATTGTTACAGCGACAAGCAATCGCAGACGATAAGACGTATTAGTCAGAGAGTTAGCCAAAATAGGAGCATAAGTCAAAGCAGGGAAGCTAAAAACCGACGAAATGCTGACCGTATGAGGAAGAATCGTGCAAATAATTCTCAGGACGCCGTCATATCCCAGTTGGAGGTTAAAATCCGTGAATTTAATAAAGATGTAAAATGAGGGCCAAACCAAGTTTGTCTTTGTTGCCTGTGGTTTCCAAATCAAGTTACAGAGATTTCTCGATCTTTCGTTGAAAGTAAAGCTTCTCTTTTAAGTCATTCTACTGATCTTCTTTCTGATGACAACAAACTTCAGTTGCGCAGTACATGTCTCCGTAATATTGCTCTTGGAAAGAAACCAAAATTTGACATTATAAATGGCTTAGATTTTCCCGATTTGCCCCGTGTCTTAAAGGTCTTACTCCTTAAGAAGAATGACTTATTTTGCCAAGAATTCCATTTATGTTAGTAAAATCTTTAGGTGTTTATCGCCAGAGTGCAATTAAAAAAGCTGTAGTCAAAGTTCCTATTCCAGTTAGCAATATCGTGACATCCCTTCCACGAGCTTTCAATGAAGCAGAGGTAATACAGCTCCACCTCAAACGAAGAATGGAATACAGGCATGATTATATGACTAAAACCATTGACCCCTAAAGGTTACAGATGCCATAAGGCATATAATAAATACTGAACTTTATTTGAACACAATGTAGTTCTTAATCAGCGGTGGATTTCAACTTGAGTTAGTAGATGAACTCGATCAAGAATTTCAGCAGTCGTTTCATCCTGAAGAGGATGTTAAAATGGAGGAGCTCAATCCTGGGGGTCAAGAAACTCTGCTTGAGAATAATCATGTTGCCATGCAAAGAATCATAATTGCTCCTGGCGAAGGCCAAAGACCCCTAGATATGATTATGGATTCTGACTCTGAGGAATTGGCATTTCCAACTATATATGCTGGCATTAAAAGAAAAACTTCAGAAACTTTTACAACCATTGTTAGATCTGAGCTTCGGAATATCGATAGGAGAGGTTGTAGAGTTGATAAATTATTATTCAATTATAAGAAGTTGGAGCTTATCAGTATAAAAAACAATACTTCAATTTGCTTACGAAAGCGCAGCGCAACATATGGACCATCTTATTCGCCACGATGAAGGATATAGGGTTCTTAAGGGCATTCGCACGTCTCCTACTCATTGGGAAGCAGAAAAAAGAAGGTTATGGCCATGATTCGTCAGTTTGGCCTACCAACTTTTTTTTATTACTTTGTCAGCTGCTGAAAGTAGGTGGGTAGAGCTGCTTGTCCTATTGAAAGACCAAGCATTTAATTTGTCTTCCCAAAAGAAAGTGAAGTAAATCCGCACCGAATATCGGTTTAGGAAATTTTTTTAAGCTTATAAAGATGCGGGGGGGGGGGAAGGGGGGGGGTTGCTTTCGGAGAACATTATGTTGTTATGCACTTCTGGCGAGCTGAGTTTCAACAGAGAGGTTCACCTCACATTCACGGAATGTTTTGGCTGAAAGATGCCCATGAAGTGCATTTAGAAAGTGGTGCATCTATTTCTCCAGTAATAGACTTCTGATTGATTCGTTGCAACGGATGTAACAAATAATGATCTCTGAGTATTTAAAATACCAAAAGCATAATCACGGGCACTCATGCAGACGTGAATTGAGAGGAAACTCTATTTGTCGCTTTGGTATTCCTTATTTTTTAATGCCCCAAACAGAAGTTTTAAGACCACTGCCTGAAAAAACTCCTCAAATTTCTCTTCACCGTGAAAATTTAAAAAAGATTTCAAATTTTTTAAATTTGTCCTTCGATTCGGACACCATAAATCACTTGAGCATATTCGAAAATATTTTATCTCACGATCAAGTGAAACTCACTTACGAGGACTACATATATGCCATTATGTCTGTTTTGAAAAAGCCACAAATTTTTCTGAAGAGAAGTTTTGCATATAATAAACACATTCTTGAAATACAGCGAGCCAATCTTGATATACAGTTCATATTGAATCCATACGCATGCTGCAGCAATATAGTGATAACAGAGAGGTTCACCTCACATTCTGTCAGTTTAGTTGAAATATCTCAAAAAATAAAAAAAAGTTTTTCATACTAAAGATGGATTTTTGACCTATTGTTCCTATGGCAGCTATATGATATAGTTAACCGATTTGAACCAACTTTAATCATAATGTGTAAAATAAGAACAGATTGATATTGTGTAAGTTTGGTTGGGATATTTCAAAAAACACAAACAAAAGAAAATAGAATAGAAACACAATTTGTGAGTTTGGTTAAGAAAATTAATTGATGATCATAATAAAGAAGGCATTAGCCTAAAGGGCGTTTAAATCTAATATTTATTATAATTTTGCCACTCCTAATATCCCTAATGTTTAAAAAATAAGACAAAAAACAAAATAAGAAAATTAAAGATAAAAATTCCATATTTCAAAATATTTCCATATATCAACCGATTTTAACCAAATTTGCAGTGGTGTCAGCCCTTAAGAGAACAAGCATACCAGATTGTGAATTTGAAAAAACTTCATCACAGAACGTTTGGACAGTCTTAAATACACCAAACACATGGCTGTAACAGGTTTTTGATAATAAGATTTTAAAAGTAAACTGTGGAAACCTGTAGGGAGATGTTATTTAGATACCAACTTTAGTTACCAGAGGATTGCACAGCTAGGCATAAAAAAAATTAATGATAGCAGCAAGCGAATTAAGATCAAGTGATTTGATTTAAAGTCAAGCTTCCCCCATTACGAAACTAGTAGACTGGGTAATTTAACCCAGAAGAAATAGTTCCCCTAGCTAAAATAATGATAAATAACACAAATAATATAACATTTTTAAGAAAAAAGAAGGCATTAGGACAAAGGGTATACATTTTCATAGCTTAAGTGAGCATTCAAATCTAATAATAATCACTGCGGACGGCAGTTCGCGTTAGTGACGAAAGCAGCACGAAGGGTGCGAAAGGCGACTAACAATATATACAGCTAAGTTGGAAAATTTGCTACGACTGTCCGATTAGATCGAGTTATATACCGATCGAAAGGTTTAGTTCTAACTTACAAAATGGCATACTAAAACTTTTGCTAATTCACCTGGGTCATTAGATACGGGGGTGTAAGTGGGAGGGGAAAAATTTAAATGATTGCAGCTAATGGGGCTGTTGGGGCCTTTTTGTAAAATTTTTTATTTTTTAAAAATTTTACTTAAAAATACGCGTCGTTTGATACCTTGATGACCCAAATCCGATAACTAGTTCAAAAGATAAATAAATTTGAAAATTTTAGTAGAATACTAAAAATGAAGTGAAAAGTTAGTTTCTTTGTTTGTCTGTTTGTATCAAAGCGCTAAAAAGGCGTAGATGTTATGATGGGGATTTGTTCATTTTTGAAAATCTAGAAATGTTTGTTTTACGACTTTTTCAATTTCCCGCTAGTTTAGCGGGAAATCGCTAAATCCCGCTAAATTTTAAACTTCACCAGTTTCCATACCATAGAAGCTATAGATATGTTATGGATATCATTGGAAAGGTGTGCTTGAGGGCTTTTAGGCGTACCTTTAAACTTTTTTTCTAAAGTACTCAGGTAACATTTTACAGGTGAAATAAAGTTTTTTAGCTTACATTTTGGCGATTTCTGACAAAACTGCTCTAACGATTTTTATTAAATTTTAGTATGTTGTAGTGCGTAGAATTTTGCGGTTTTAAGTATATGAAACATAAACTTTGACCAAGGGGTTTGGAAGATATTGCCTGTTAACTGAATGTATACACTTTTCTATCGGTCGCATTTAACTTGGTTTTATATATTCTGTGCAAAGTTGGTTCAAATCGGACCACTATAACATATAGCTGTCATAGGACCGATCGGGGGAAAATGGAGTCTTAGTAAGAAAAACTTTTTTGTTTTATGAGATATCTCAACCAAACTGATAAAATATGCATTTAACTTCGTTTTATATATCCTGGCCAAAGTTGGTTCAAATCGGACCACTATATCATATAGCTGTCATAGGACCGATCGGGCGAAAATCAAGTCTTAGCATAAAAAACTTTTTTTTACACGAGATATCGTAACAAAACTAATAGAATATGCATTTAAGTTAGACTTATAGATCCTGAAGAAAGTTGGTTCTAATCGAACCACTATATCATATAACTGTCATAGGACCGATCAGGCGAAGTCTAAGTCTTAGTATGAGAAACTTTTTTTTCTCACAGTAGGTACGGGGCTTCCGACAGTAGAGTAGCAACTTAAGCGATGCGAGCAGGGGCGGAGCCCCTACTTTTCTTTATAATTAAAAACAATTTTTTTTTTAAATATGAAAAAATATTCAACAATGATAAATTTACAATGTCAAAAGCAAAAGCAATTGCAAAAATTTCTGATATCCCACAAAAAAAAACCTCTAAACGAGGTAAAAGTCTAGTGACGAAAGCAATTTCCAGCCCCAAAATTTCTGATATCCAATTCTGCGACGAACAAAATTTAGTTTAATATAAAAATTTTAAATAAAAATATAAATTAATAAAAAAAAAAACAATTGGCATTCGGCACTGCGCAAAAAGTAATTTTTATGTACAAAGAAGCTCTCCCTTTTTGCTCACAGTGCACAAGGCCAATTGTTTTTTTTTATTAATCTATATTTTTATTTAAAATTTTTATATTAAACTCAATTTTGTTCGTCACAAAATTGGATATCAGAAATTTTGGGGCTGGAAATTGCTTTCGTCACTAGACTTTTACCTAGTTTAGATGTTTTTTTTTGTGTACATTAATTACACTAGGCAACAAAAACGCACTTTTTGCGAGTTACAGAAACCAAACCCATTTTATTGGATAGATTTGGGGCCAAAACGGACGAAAAACCTTCTTTTTTTTATGGTGAGATTTTTTTTTTAGAATTTTTCAAAATTTTGCTTTTTTTTAATACTTTTTTCAGAGGTGCGCCCACATTTGTCATCATTACTCGAGAATGCCAAACCCGATTTATAAATGCTTTACTTTATCTAAAAGCTAATGAATTTATCTATATTTCATTTATACACAGTCTTAGATTTAAACCAGTAGTTTAAAAGATATCAATTTTTGAATTAAGAAAATTATGATTTTTTCTTGGCTTTTTATTTAGCTTAAAAAAAGTACAGGGGTCTATTGGGTTTGTTTTACCGAATATGTGCGTAACAGGCAGAAGAAGTCGTGGCAGACCCCATAAAGTCTGTCTGTCTGTCTGTATGAACAACTAGATCTCAGAGACTATATGAGCTAGAGACACCAAACTTGGTATGTAGGTTCCTCTATACTGCAGGCAGATCAAGTTTGTTTCAAAATTCGGCCACGCCCCCTATATCGCCCACAAATCGAAAAAAAAATATTTCATATCCAAATTATAACAGCAATTTAAAAGCTAGTGACACCAAATTTGGTATGTAGATTCCTCTATATTGCAGGCAGGTAAAGTTTGTTTCTTTTTTGAATCCGACCACTATATCATATAGCGCCCATATGAACAATCGGTCGAAAATCAAGTTTTTCTATAAAAAACTTTTTTGCTTTATGAGATATCGTAACCAAAAGTATAAAATATACAAAATCGAACTAATTGGCAGTTACAAGAACCAAACCAACTTATTTGTATAGATTTGAGGACAAAACTGATCAAAAACTTTTTTTTTTATGGTGAGATTTTTTTTTAGAATTTTTCAAAAATCTGTCATTTTTTTTTTTTTAGAGGTGCACCCACATTTGTCATCATTACTCGAGAGTGCCAAAGCTTATCAAAGCTTTTTTAACTGATAGCTAATGAATATATTTACAATTCACTTATACAAAGTTTAAGATTTAATCCCGTAGTCTTATCAGATGCATGTAGCACTGTTACGTAATGACATTTACAGTTGAATATTATTACCAGGTAGATCAGAAGTAATGAGAAATATTACACTTCTGTCAAATGAAGATTATGTATTGATACCAAACCAAGAAATTCATCGCAGCAAGTGCAATAGTTCGTATTTTCCAAAATCCAAAAATTAAGTTTTTAGTCTGAACAGCACATGTTATCAAATATTTTCGACTTGTGTACACATTTTCAAATTAAGCCCAAAGAAATGTTCTTTCTTTAGGTAAGAGGTTACATTCCCAGGTCATAAATACCCAGAACATGACATCCTTTCAGATGATAAAAAATACGATGTTATCAAAATTTATCCGGTCCTTACTTATGCGAGAGGTCCACAACGATTTGTCGCGTTCTGTAACAACATACGATTTATTCACAACATCGTACAATATTCACGTCATTTGAATAGATTTTGCAGAAAGAACGTTGAATTCGAATGGACAAAACAAAGCAATCATGCATTGCAATTATCTAAGAATCATACCCTGATTTCAGCAAACAATTTTACATAACCACAGATGCAAGTAAGCATGCATGTGGTGCAGTACTATCTCAAGAGTACAATGGTAAGCAACTACCAATTGCATATGCGTCAAGATCTTTCACACAGGGAGAAAGTAATAAATCAACTACATAGCACGAATTAGCTGCAATTCACTGGGCAATCAAACACTTTCAACCACATCAATACAGATCATAGACCATGGATATTTCTGTTTTCAATGATAAAACCAACTTCAAAATTAACAAGAATGAGACTAGATTTATAAGAATACCAATTCAATATAGAATACCTCAAGGGGAAAGATAATCATGTTGCAGATGCATTATCAAGAATTAACATGAAATCACTGATAGAAATAAATGGGAACATAATGATAATACAAACAAGGTCGTCAAAACGACACAAAAAAAACCTGAGCAGATGATAAAATAAAATTCCAAAAATATCAAAACGAGCCCAATGTCTCTGAAGTCATTAGCAGTAATGACGCTAAAAAATTTGCGAAACTAAAATTCGATAAATCCAATTGAATATTTAAGAAAGGAAAGAAAAAAATTTTCACAATTTTCAGTTAATGACTTAGGTCTATTTTTTCAAAGGCTTAATTCAGAAGCCGGATTGTATAAAATTTTTTGCTTACAGTTGACACCAAATTTTGAACAAATTTTCAATTTTGTAACAATATGTGCCGATTTTTCAATGTGTATTTTTTACGTACATTTTGGCGTAAAATGTATAGATATCAATGTCAAATTTGAATTTATCTTTTTTATAACATCTTAGGGGGACATTAAAAAACCGGCCCTAAATGAACAAATGTGACACAAAAAGACAAATACCATGATGATACTATGTAAGGAGGGATTACGCGTACCCTATTAAAAATTAAGAAATATTATTATTGGCCTCAACTGATAAAGACAATAACAAAGTATGTGAACACTTATGTGAAATGCCAACAAGCAAAACCCACTACGCATTCTAAAGCCCCAATGATTTTAACAAATACTCGAAATATTGCATTTGACACTGTTTTAATTGACACTGTTTTAATAGATACACCTATCGTAGCATACTAGTGTGACCTACGAAACACTAAAAAGAAACCAAATGTTGAGTGGTCACATTGGGGCATCAGCTGTGGTTTGTTTACATTTTAAGAAGCGCCAAAATTGAAAAGTAAATAATAAGAATAACTTTTAAAATTTGGCATATTTACCTAAGCTGAAGGAAAACGAGATGGAGGAACGCAGGCGTCGCGCACCTTAAGTTAATTGCATTATTACACTAGGCAACAAAATCGCACTTTTTGCGAGTTACAGAAACCAAACCCACTTTTTTGGATAGATTTGGGGCCAAAACCGACGAAAAACATTTTTTTTTTTTTTTTATGGTGAGATTTTTTTTTTAGAATTTTTCAAAATTTGGGTTTTTTTTAAATACTTTTTTTCAGAGGTGCGCCCACATTTGTCATCATTACATATTCTGTCAGTTTAATTAAAATATCTCAAAATACAAATAAGTTTTTCATACTAGACTTGATTTTCGACCGATCGTTCCTATGGCAGCTATATGATATAGTGGTCCGATTTGAACCAACTTTGGTCACAATGTGTAAAACAATAACAAATTCAAATTCTGTGAGTTTGGTTGGAATATCTCAAAGAACACAAAAAATTTTCATACTAAAGGTCATGCCGCACCACAACAATGTTAAAAAAGTCGACAAAAACATGCCTCGAATCAACATAATATCATATCGCCGTCTCACCATAGATTTTAATGAATCATATCTTATACAACGCGTAATTACAACAGCTACGCAAATAAAATAGTTAATAAAATGTAAAAAAATTGTTTCGAATTTTCCTCGAATTTTTTAGTGAAAAAAGCTAAGAAAAAAGCTAAGAAAAAATCATCATTTTCTTAATTAAAAAATTTATATTTCTTAAACTACTGGTTTAAATCCAAGACTGTGTGTTAATGAAATATAGATATATTCATTAGCTTTTAGATAAAGTAAAGCTTTGATAAATCGGTTTCGGCATTTTCATGCAATGATGACAAATGTGGGCGCACCTCTAAAAAAAAGGAATAAAAAAAAGCCAGATTTTTGAAAAATTCTAAAAAAAAAATCTCACCATAAAAAAAAAAAAAAAAATGTTTTTCGTCGGTTTTGGCACCAAATCTATCCAAAAAAGTGGTTTTGGTTCTTGTAACTTTTGGGCTGTTGCCTAGTGTTATTTATTGATTTATTGATTTATTGATTTATTGATTTATTGATTGATTTATTTAATTATTTATTTATTTATTTATTTGTTTATTTATTTATTAATTATAATTTTTTTTTATTAAATTTTAGTATTTTGTAGTACGTAAAATTTTGCGTTTTTTGGTATATGAAACAAACTTTGACTGAGGGGTTTGGAAGATATTGCCTGTTAACTGAATGTATACATTTTTCTATCGGTCGAAAATCAGGTTTTAGTACGAAAAACTTTTTCGTTTTATGAGATTTCTCAACCAAACATAATATGCACTTAACTTAGTTTTATTCATTCTATGCAAAGCTGGTTCGAATCGGACCACTAAAACATATAGCTGTCATAGGACCGATCGGGCGAAATTCGAGTCTTAGTTTGAAAAACTTGTGTTTTATGAGATATCGTAACCAAACTTATAGAATATCCATTCTTGTGCGTGTGTTTGTTTGTGTATTTCGGCTTTATCTTTACACCTCGCTCACATAAGTTTGTTGTATTGTAAACACAGCGATCGATTTTGTTTGTGTTTACATCTCCTTAACTCAGCTTTTGCGCTTTGCTCATACCAATACATTTGTTCGTGTGTGTGTTCGCTGCTACATTTCGTTTTTGTTTAGCAGCGCGCTCTCACAGGCAAATTGTTTTTGTGTTTTTGCTCTCTTGTTTAGAGCTTCATTTGAGTGCCTCTCGCTCGATTTACGTGCGCAATTTCTGATTCGGCCTATTAACTATTTTTTAACCCCTGTTGGAATAATGTCTTGCTGCAAGAAAAACTGCACTATCAAGTGTGCGGATGATTCTGAGCAACCGAGATTTATTTATTGTTGGTTGTGTGAGAATATCATGCATGCTAAGTGTGCAGGTCTTACAGGTCGAGAATGTGATAAGATCATTGCTGTTTCTAAAAAGGTATGTGGTGCAGTGAAAAAGTTTTGTCCACAATGCATCGACAAGGAAATTGATTTCTCAAAAATGTATAATTCTGTGAGAAACCAATTCTCTAAACTTAATAAAATGCCTAAGCTTCTTTGGAGTGATTTTGATTCTAGTCTCGAGTTACTTAGCCAATATAATTCAAAATCACCTCCCGATTCTCAATTTTTAGCAGTTATCCCTAATATACAAGTTACTCCGCCTTCCGTGACATCATTGGCATCTCGTCACTATCAAGACGATTCGCCAACTTTGTCTTTGACGGCCTTTCTGGGTATTTTTAACCTTTTCCATTCTCCAGGTGATTCTACCACTTAGACAACTGAAACAGCCATCGTGTCTTCGGTGCGTGCAGGATCTGGTCGGAAGGGTAGACCTCCTCGCACTGCAGCGCCGTACAATAGGACTGACAACGTAGCTGCCCATACACCTGAGCTTCCTATTTTAAATGTTGTTGCTCATCGTAAGCAAGTATTTGTGTCTAGGTTATCCTCGGACACTACTTGTGAATCTGTAGCGGCATACATTTCTAGCAAAGTCTCAGTCACTAAATTTAATTTTGCTGGTAATAGCATCTTTTAAAATAAGTGTCCCTCATAACGTATATACTGTCATTTGTGATCCAACATTTTGGCCACCACAAATGATGAGTTTAAGCCCAAAAGACGCAGTGAATCCTTACCTGTTTCTTTTACAGCCGGCAGTTCCAATGTACAGGAGCCCGCTAGTACGGCTTCAAAAAACTAGACCTGCGGCCCGATTTTGCCTATATTCATTATTCAAATGTTAGAGGCCTCCTTACTAAGCTCAAAAATCTTTATTTGAGTAGTATGTCCTTTGTTTCTGATATAATTGCTTTGTCAGAAACTCGATTAAATCCTACAGTATCTGATTCTGAAGTTATTTCAAATAGTTATCTATTATTACTTTTTACTTTTAATGTGACTACTAATATTGAAATTATTACTGTCAAAGTAACTTTTTCAACTCGATAAATTTTTATCACCTGCTCAAAAGCTTCTCCGGCAGTTTACTTGCGTATTTTTTGTCTGTTTTAAAGAAATTAATTTTCAAGTCAAAGATAACGACTTATTTATTGAGCTGGGCAATTTAAATTTGCCTAAAATTTCTTGGTCATTCCCTTGTTCCCCCAAACCAAGAAAATATTTTTAGATATCTTACTTGATTTCTTATTGTTTCTAATGAATTCAATAAGAAGCCATAATGATCGAATTCTTGATCTGTTTTTTATTAATGACTTAACAAAAACTGCCGTCTCTAGGGCATCACCATTAGGTATCCCTGAAGATTAACATCATCCTACTATAGAAATTTCTATCTCTATCTCCAAACCCTTTAGTTCACCTCTATTATATCAGCAATTGCCTCGTCGTTGTTTTTGCAATGGAAATTATTCATAGCTTAATGAACTTATCCTTGCTACCGACTGGTGCTTTTTAGATAAAGCGACTGACGTCGATATTGCCCTTAGTTCTTTCTATGAGACCCTTAATGCACTCTTAGATGTGTGCATTCCAAATTATGTTCCACCGTCTGGTTCCTTGGATTACACCTGACTTTCTTATTAAAAAAATATCAAATCTAAATATTTAAAAAAATATAAGAAGTCTGGTACAAGTCTTGACTGGTCTAAGTACACAGTAGCCAAGTCGGACTTCGCCAATTTAAACTTGCTATGCTACGAGAACTATCTAACTTGATGCAAAAGACAGTTTTCCCGTGACCATAAACAATTTTATAAATTTGTTTACTTGAAGCGTAAGTCTCACGGATAACCTTCCTCTTTATTATGTATGGGAGAGATAATGCCAGCAACGATTCTGCAGACAACATTCCTAGTTGTCTACTTAAGGAATGCTGCTCTTCTTTAGCTGCTCCGTTGCATAAGCTTTTAATCTATCCCTTGAATCTTCAACCTTACCATATCTTTGAAAAGAATCTTATATCATTCCTCTCCACAAAAAAGGTGGTAAGTCTGATATTTCGAGCTACAGAGGAATTGCAAAGCTATCAGTCATTCCTAAATTATTTGAAAAAATCCTTGTTTCGTCTTTGCAGCATCTCTTTATTAAGGGTCGGTCCACTACGACCAACTTGCTTGAATTTACCTCCCTGGTAAATGATGCATTTTCAGAGAAAAAGCAAACGGATGTCATGTACACTGACTTCAGTAAACCCTTCGACTCTGTGAACCATGACCTCTACTTTACAAACTTAGTTGCATAGGTTTCCCCTCCGCCTTTTTACGTTGGGTTTCCACCTACTCAAAAGGTAGGACCCAAAAAGTGCTCCTTAGGTCAACCACTTCGAGTTCGGTTTACGTTACTTCTGGTGTACCTCAAGGTAGTCACTTGGGGCCTTTATTTTTTACTCTGTTTATTAACGATCTACCCACTATTCTGGCCCATTCATATATTTTAATGTATGCGGATAATGTAAAGCTTATCTTTTCATACACTGATCCCCTTCTTCATAATCGTCTGCAAGACGATTTGAACGCTATGCAACTATGGTACTCGGCCAATAAGTTGCATCAAAATTGATCCTTTTACCTCCCTTACGTCTCTTTAATTCGTCCCATCCTAGAATACTGTTAATGCATTTGGAGCCCGCAGTATCAAATAAATCAGTTCAAAAGCAATTCTTCATTTTCGCCTTACGTGGTTTTAACTGGGATCCCAACCTTCGTTTACCACCATACTCTCTCAAATTGGTTATTGGCGAGATCGATTCTAGTTCCCTTCTAGCCCGCCCCACAAGTCTACTAGAAATTACAAGCCTTTATTTTTGTCTACATGCACAACTGATTACGCTTCACACGATTCGTTTCGTGTCTTATGCACTACCTATAATAGCCTGTTTCAGGTTTTCTCCTCAGAGCTCTCTTTCCCTTCCCTAAAATCCGCACTTTTCCATTACCTTTCCTGTAATTCCTGACCTTAGTAACACTAATAACTTGTTTTATTACATTATACTAGTTTAACATTCTTACAATTACCAATAACAACACTAATCCAAATTGATCTGATTGGGTTTTTCTGGGTTTTCCCCAATCCTTGCAACAAATGTTGGATCATTTATAACTTTTGCATACCCCAGATCTAATTCTAATATTAATCTTTTTTTACAGTTTAATTTTATATTTCATTTTCTTTATTTTTAATCTTTAATTTAATTGTTATATAGATTTATTTTTGATTCTTGCCGACTGCTTTTAGTCGCGCATAAATAAATAAAATAAAAATAAAAAAAAATATGTCTCCAGATTCAAATGACATATTTGTAGTGGGGTTGTTCAATCACTACGAACAGCGACCACATAGTCTCGACGGCCTGTGTTTAGTCAATTTTGCTGCAGAGTATAATTATACAAAATCCGCAAGAGGGACTCGTCAGAATAGTGATAATGACGACGATAATGTAGAAGAAAACGAAAACTTAGGTGGTTTACCGCTTCCTCTTCTCGATGGAAGTGGTTTTGTCAGGCAGAGATCCAAGTCCAAAATAATTAGATTTAGGAGTTTTAATTTAAATACCGATAGGCAAAATTACTTAGGGAACTAGTAATGCTCTATTTTTCATGGAGAAATAAGGAGATAGAGGTTGTTCAGAAAAATTGTGAGAAAATGTATACAGAAAATGAGGAGGTAATTAGGTTTAACTTTAGGAAGTATAATATATTAGAAGATATAAAAGACGTGCTTAGAAGGGTCATATGAATTCAGGATTTTAGCTTTTCCTGAGATTAGCTCTCTATTAAATGTTTTAAATATAAATGGCGATACCAATCAAAATGACCAAAATGAAGATTCGGATGATACTATGCGCCACTAATATCTCCTCCTCCAAAATCGAAATAGTCATTCAATCAAGCTGATATTTATTTTATAAGAAGATATAGGTTAAATAAGCTTAAGTTTGAAATTTCATAATTTTTCGTTAATTGGAACGATCGTCAGGTGCAAAATACTGAAGACCGTCTTTACACGGTCTTGTCGGTTTGAGCGTAAAACTAGTCGGACGGAGCTACAGTCGAGCATTCTCGACTGTCGGAGACCCCGTACTTACTATGTCAAAAGCTAAGACTGCTAAAAATTCATACTTAATTTTCACCCGAAAACAAAAAAGTTTTTCATGCTAAGACTTGATTTTCACCCGATCGGTCCTATGACGGCTATATGATATAGTGGTCCGATTTGAACCAACTTCGGACAGAATATATATAACTAAGTTGAATGCTTTTTGTTTTAGTTTGGTTACGACATCTCATTAAACAAAAAAGTTTTTCATACTAAGAGTCGACTTTTGCCCGATCGGTCCTATGACAGCTATATGTTATAGTCGTCCGATTTGAACCAACTTTGGACAGGATGTATAGACCATGTTTTATGTACATTCTATACGTTTGGTTACGATATCTCAAAAAAGAAAAAAGTTTTTCATACTTAGACTTGATTTTCGACCGATCGGTCCAATGACAGCTATATGTTATAGTTGACCGATTTGAACCAACTTTGGTTAGGGTGTATGAAACCAAATTAGATACATATTCATATTGTGTTACTGATTTATATAAATTGAGCATTCACTTCTACCAAAATACTAAATATATGCATATTTTTCCTTTTTATCCAGCAAAATTGAAAAATGTTGTACATTATCATATCCTTATCTGATATCAGATGAACTGCTCTTTTCCATTGATTCGTAAGCCGGCCAAGGCATTTTATCCATTCCTTGAAGGAAACAAGTCCTGCTGCTGTTTTTGCAAGGAGCTCTGCAAGCTTTAGCTGCTCTCCCATTTTCTGAATCGGAAACTTTCTATACAAGAACCCACTTGTATAATATGTTTGCAATATTGGTATTCAAGTTAACGAAATGATTGATAAGCCACTCATCATATAGTAGAATAGCTTTCCTTATGTTTTCTATCTTCGTCCTTGGAATTTAACTGCCCATAAGGCAGTCCATCAAAGGGACTCCTTCAAATGTGATAATTGGGTTCCTCATTTATTCACAGGCAACTGATTTCTATATATAGCTTCAGCATCCTGCCATAATGCAGTGCTTTAGCTCTTTCCTCACTGTAATTGGCTCTGAGGAGTGAAGCTATTCCAAAATATATAGATGCCAGCCTACCGCACTTGTTATCTTCCCACAATACCGAATTTACGATAACTCATTGAATCATGAAGCAGAACTGGGCGGGAAGTGGGCTGTATTTGGGGACTAGTTGGTTCAAGTATGAGCAATGCAGATCGAATGCTTTAGAAAGGCACGCAGTTGTTGATAAGGATAGTTCTTCTATATCGATGGGTATACGACCAACACTTCAGGTAAAACTGTTGCCTGAGTGTCTTGGGAAGCATTGAATGAAAGGCTTAAATCTTGAATTGCATCGGAATTATCATTTTCAATAATTTTCCAATTTTCTAATAGTTTTGGAATAGTACGGACTTCTAGATCAAATGATATCGACAATATAATCGAAGTCCCATCACTTTTATCACTGTTAAACTTATCATAGCTTCAACCGAATCTATCAACTCAAGCAAATGTGCAATAAAAATCTCTTACAAATTATATATTTTATAAATAATATACACCTAAATTTAAGTAAATTGCATATTTATAGTTATTAACAACTAAAAAATTACTTTAAAAACGAGAAATTAGAATACTTATCGTCAAAAGTCGCGTACGTTATTCCCTTGTAATGCAAGAGAACGGCCATTTTTTTTTTCGCTCAAACCGACAAGAACGTCTACAGACGGTCTTCAGTTTTAGCTTTTTAAGAATACTTCTCGATGTATTTTTGTATTTATTTTTCTACAAATCATAAGAGAATAGTATTTCCAGCAGTCTAATACACAAATCGTTAGACTTAGTCAATATATATTTTTATGGCGATTAAAATTGCAATTTATTTGGTCATAATTAAATTTGGTATTTTCCACAATTTCATTGTTTAAAAACATTCTGTAAAATAACGGTTCATCGGAAAATAATCATATATTTTTTTAAGCGTCAGTAAATCAATTCTTAATATATAATAAATATATTCCAAAAGAAATATTTATTTGTTTTCCATTTACATTTAAAAAACAGATGACCGTCTACAGACGGTCTTACGCGTTAGAGGGTTAAAGCAAAAAACTTATTTAACTCATGCTCTTCATAATGACCACCATAATATTGTCTTCCACAAAAGTAGGTTAATTTAATTACTGCCAAAATTCTTCTGTGTGCTTCCACAGGAAAAGCAGCTTTCGGAATCGGGGGCTCTACCCTTCATTCCATGTTTTCACTTCCAGTGAATAAATCTGGGTTCTCCTTTAAAAATCACCCTCCGTTTCAGATTTATGGATCTTATATTTTAGTAATTGACGAAATTTCGATGGTCGGTGCCAAAATGTATTCCCATTTGAATTCTCGCCTTAAACAAATTTTAAATAACAGAGACCAACCATTTGGAGGGATATCTGTTATAGTTTTCGTTGATCTTAGTCAGCTAAGTCCTGTGGGAGATCGATGGATTTTCAAGCCCAATTCAGCGTTGCATGACCCATACAGTGCAATATATGGGTCGTCTCTGTGGGACTCTTTTAAGTTTTTTGAACTCACAGAGATAATGCGACAGCGAGATGACCAAGCTTTTGCAGTAGCATTAAATAACATGGCATCCGGTTAAATGTCGTCTGATGACATCTCTTTGTTAAGATCTCAAGCTTGCGAAGAAAGCCAGTTACCAAATGATGCAATTCATTTGTTTTATATGAATCAAGATACTTTTATTTTTAACGTGGCAAAATTAAACTCTATTCTAACTGCTCAACACATTTCCACTGCTCTTGATTTTATAAAGGCTACACATCTTTCAATAGAAGTAAAAAATAGGCAGTTGGAGGCAACGAAAAATTTTCAGAAGTCCAAAACTCAAAAGTTATGTACGTCTCTTATTTTGAAAACCACTGCCAAGAATATGATTACAGTTAACATAGATTCGGCAGATGGTTTAGTAAATGGAGCCTCCGGAGTTCCTATGGATATAAGTTTTAATTCATCCAATTCTCCTCAAGTTCTTTGGGTACAATTCATAGATAAAAGCGTAGGAATTAACGCTCGGGCCAAGTGCCCCCATCCTCTAGAGACTTCTTGGACCCCAATTCAGAAAACCACAAAGAGTTTTCAATTTCATTCAAACCAGCAAATAAACATCGACAGTAATCAATTTCCAGTTATTTCTGAAGAAGGTATAACTATTCATAAGAGCCAAGAAGCAACTTACAGTAAAGTTGTAGTTCATACAACTTCAAGGATGATTCGTGAGGCCCTTTACGTAGCTTGCAGTAGTAGCCACTAGTGCTGCAGGCCTTTTCAGGATTCATTCCTCCAAAATGGAGTCCTCACTCACCAATAGAGCAAGAGCTTCAAAGTCTAAGAAGCACCAAATTATTAAGTACCCACTATAACTGTCTTTTCTATAGCAATACATTTAATGCATTGTTTCATAATACCCAGAGCGTGCATTGCTACATTAATGATATTTGCTCAGATCAGTTAATGCTTCATTCTTCTCTCTTATGTTTCGTCGAGCCTTCTACTTTTTCAAGCGAGTCATATGAAATACCTGGGTATAATAGTGTAGTCCGTCTAGATTGTGAATCATTATCTAACGAAACTCGGCCAAACAGAGGCATTCTTATTTTCATAATAAATGAACTAGAATGTTAGTCTTTGTTCCAGTGGTCGACATTATGCTGATAGTAATAATGTTTCATCTGCAGTGTTTGAGTTTGCCGTGTTTAAATACAAATCTTTAGGATTCTTAATTTTATACAAAACCTCAGCCTATCCATTGCCTAAATCTAAAGCAGAAATTGAGGACTTATTTCAGTGGCTTTTATTTTTAAATAGCAATTCAATAGTCAGAGGATCTAGTGATAGAATTTATGAATTTTTATGTAGATAAGGATATGAGTCCCTCTTATTTTTTACGCAACTCAAGTCGACTCGAAGGTCCTCAAAAGATTCTTTTGGATAAAAGTACCCCATTACAAGTATAATGGCCTCCACGTGGTGTTCCCTGGGTGCCTATAAAATTTTTAATAATATCAGAAGCAAGTTCGAGCGGCGACAAATTTAATATATAAGAGTTTAAATATTATTTAATTTTTAGAAGTGACTGCTTTTAGATAGTAAGTACGGGGTCTCCGACAGTCGAGTATGCTCGACTGTAGCACCGGCTGACTAGTTGTTGTTGCTTTGTGCAACTTGTTACTTTACAGCTCGTTTAACAACACTGATTTGGTCACACGGTCACAAGGAGCTTTTTAAACTTACATATAAACTTCATTCTAGAGGTGTTGCGAAGTGCAAAGGGTAAAAGAGAACCACTTTCTTTTAACGGTTATATAACTATCTTATAAATGCTTCTCCAGTGCTTTTCCAACCTTTTTCGGTATTGGAGCTTGGCCAAATATTTAAAATAAATATCTTTTTTTATTATATTATCTTTCGATCCTTTTTGTACTTGGTAACTTGGCCATAAAAACTAGTGTTAGTTAACGGCCCAAAGTAGTGACAAGTTGCTCAAACAACAACGAAAATAGGCAATTTTGTATGGAAAAGACTAGTTGAGTCCTCAATCTAATTTTTTCGGCTAAATTCATTCGGTCTCTATTCAGAGTTTGTTTATTTTTTTTTTTTTTTTTTTTTTTTTGTCTTGGAGTTTGCTCAGCAAAATAGTAACGGGTATATACTATGGTCAGGATCTCGACTATAGCCTTTGAAGCTTGTTTCTTCTTATAATGCTATTATTTTCAACAGAGTTGTAAATTTGTAAAATAACACTAGGCAACAGCCCAAAAGTTACAAGAACCAAAACCACTTTTTTTGGATAGATTTGGGGCCAAAACCGACGAAAAACATTTTTTTTTTTTTTTATGGTGAGATTTTTTTTTTAGAATTTTTCAAAAATCTGGCTTTTCTTAATTCTTTTTTTTTAGAGGTGCGCCCACATTTGTAATCATTACTCAAGAATGCCAAAACCGATTTATCAAAGCTTTACTTTATCTAAAAGCTAATGAATATATCTATATTTCATTAACACACAGTCTTAGATTTAAACCAGTAGTTTAAGAGATATCAATTTTTGAATTAAGAAAATGATGAATTTTTGTTAGCTTTTTTCTTAGCTTTTTTCACTTAAAAATTCGAGGAAAATTCGAAACAATTTTTTTACATTTTATTAACTATTTTATTTGCGTAGCTGTTGTAATAACGCGTTGTTTAAGATATGATCATTAAAATCTATGGTGAGACGGCGATATGATATTATGTTGATTCGAGGCATGTTTTTGTCGACTTTTTTGACTTCGTTGTGGTGTGGCATGACCTTTAGTATGAAAATTTTTTGTGTTTTTTGAGATATCCAAACCAAACTTACAGAATTTGAATTTGTTATTGTTTTACACATTGTGATCAAAGTTGGTTCAAATCGGTTAACTATATCATATAGCTGCCATAGGAACGATCGGTCGAAAGTCAAGTTTTAGTATGAAAAACTTATTTGTATTTTGAGATATTTCAACTCAAGTGACAGAATATGTATTTAAGAGGGTCATTAATTTGTAACTATATATTTAGCTATATTAATTACCCATCGTTAAGTATGTTTGCCATTAAAATCTATGGAAAGACGACGGAGTTATTAGCATATAAGCAATGAAACAAGTTTTTCGCAAAGGTTGATTTTCGACTGACCGGTCCCATGGCAGCTATATGTTATAGTGATCCGATTCCAGCCAAATTTAGACAGGTCGTATAAGACGATACGAGATTCTTAATTTGTAAGTTTGGTACAGATAACTTAAAAAATAAAATAGTTTTTCATACTAAAGCTTGCTAATCGACCGTTTGTATCGATCGTTCCTATGGCAGCTATATGATATAGTGCTCTGATTTCAACCAAATTCGGTAAGGATGTGAAGAGCAATTAAAAATACTCAATTCATGAGTTTGATTGAGGTATCTCAAATAAACAAAAAGTTTTTCATACTAAAACTTGAATTTCGACCGATCGTTCCTATGGAAGCTATATGATATAGTGAACCGAATTGAACCAACTTTGGTAAGGATGTATAAGGCTTACTTAAATGCATATTCTATAAGTTTGGTTACGATATCTCATAAAACAAAAAAGTTTTTCATACTTAAACTTGATTTTAGACCGATCAGTACTATGGCAGCTATATGATATAGTGGACAGATTTAAACCAAAATTGGTGAAGATATGAAGGACAACATAGAATACACAATGTGTGAGTTTGGTTAAAATATCTTAGAAAATAAGAAAGTTTTTCATACTAAAGGTGGATTTTTGACCGATCGTTCCTATAGCAGCTATATTGAATAGTGATCCGATTTGAACCAAATTTGGTAGGGATATATAACACATTTCCAGATATACAACCTGTGCGATTGGTTGATATATCTCAAGAAATAACACAACCTTTCATACTAAGCATGGATTTTCGACCGATCGTTCCTATGGCAGCTATATAATATAGTGGTTCGATTTGAACCAATTTTGGTTACAATGTGTAAAACAATAACAAATTCAAATTCTGTGAGTTTGGTTGGAATATCTCAAAGAACACAAAAAATTTTCATACTAAAGGTCATGCCACACCACAACGAAGTCAAAAAAGTCGACAAAAACATGCCTCGAATCAACATAATATCATATCGCCGTCTCACCATAGATTTTAATGAATCATATCTTAAACAACGCGTAATTACAACAGCTACGCAAGTAAAATAGTTAATAAAATGTAAAAAAAATTGTTTCGAATTTTCCTCGAATTTTTTAGTGAAAAAAGCTAAGAAAAAAACTAACAAAAATTCATCATTTTCTTAATTCAAAAATTGATATCTCTTAAACTACTGGTTTAAATCTAAGACTGTGTATAAATGAAATATAGATTTATTCATTAGCTTTTAGATAAAGTAAAGCTTTGATAAATCGGTTTTGGCATTTTCGTGTAATGATGACAAATGTGGGCGCACCTCTGAAAAAAAGTATTAAAAAAAAGCCAAATTTTGAAAAATTCTAAAAAAAAATCTCACCATAAAAAAAAACAAAAAAAATGTTTTTCGTCGGTTTTGGCCCCAAATCTATCCAAAAAAGTGGGTTTGGTTTCTGTAACTCGCAAAAAGTGCGATTTTGTTGCCTAGTGTAATAAAATCATTCAGACTTCCAGTGAGAGAAAAAATATCTCTTATATTACAAGAGCGAAAAAAATTAAAATTTTATCTTACAATAATTTCAAAATCTATTTAAATTATACTTTTGCTTACCTATTTTAGCCCTCAACTTATTGCTTTCTTCAACAAATTGATAAGATGAAACTGGTTCATGTGGAACATATATATATAGAAATTCTGATATATTATAGATTTCTTGCATAATTCGAAGCTCTTCAATATCTAAAATTAATCCAAAGAAAATTTCCACCTCTTGAATTTTCTAGAAATATTACAAAGGCTTAAAATAAAATTTTAAAAGATATTGTATTATCCACTTACAAAACAAACTTTTTCGACGTAATCTTCCAAATTTTTAGATATCCATGTCACAGAAGATAATGATGGCTTCAACATAACTGATATTTCTTGTAATCGAAAGCGCATAATATTAATAAATACCGGCGTAAGCGATGAGCGCAGACGATCTAATCGCTGTAACATTAGTTTCAATGTATTGAATGGGTAAAAAATTCGATCTTTGCAGTAAGCCACGGTCGATGCCATATTAGGAACTTCTAAATGAAGCTTCCACATCCACTCTGTTTCCGAAATAAGTTGCAAAATGGAACGATCCAAATTAATTACATAAAGCGCTTCATCTTTGTTTATTGTCAGAATAGGAGCATTTAGCACACAACGTACTTCTTCTACATAATCAAACCATGCTTTGTGGTAGGCCATTTCGTAATGACAAACAATTCCATTCATATAGTTGTAATATCGAACAGTCCTCTGCGCCTTTTTATGTGCAAGCACACAATGTCTCAATTTTAATATCTGCATTGGAATGTCAATCTTTTTAAATATCGAACGAATCCAGACAATGCGACCAGCTACTGGGGGTAAGTTCCTTGGTATAAATGGATTACCACGCTCTTCGTTATACACATCCTTAAGTAAAAGCATTTCTTTTTCTAACATTTCAGCTACCTTAAAGTACCGTCGATCTAAGCATAGACACTCAAGATTTAATGCTTCAAATCGTTTGAGTATTAAGAGCATAGATTCGGCTGTTGGACATTCGGCAGTAAGCAGTTTGACAAACTGTTGCATACCTACCTCAGCTACTTCGACCTCCTTAACAAATTTTTCAAAATCCGTGTCAAATGTTTCAATACGATAATTTAATGGGTCATATAATTTGCTACTGATGGTAATTCGAGCCGCTTTTATCATTGTGTTAAATTTTTCCATTCCGCTGATTATTATTCGATCTAAAATTGAATATATTATTTCAGTATTTGCAATACATTTTATCTTTTCTAAACGATAAAGGAATTTTTCTAAGCAAGTAAATATGTAAACAGATGACACAGTCCAAGGTCTTTCATTACTATTTATCATTTCCTCTACAGTATTAGTGTATATGTTTTTAAAATGGTCCATTACATCCCTACATTTTTCAATTTTATCAATGATTTCTACTGACGATATCTCCCAAAGACTTCGATGTTCATTATCAGTTATATAATTTTTGCTGGTGATTGTAAGTTGATTAGAGATTTTGACCATGAGTCCTGTCAAATTTACTGAAGTATTAAAGTAATGTGCTGTTTTGCATACATTTCGAATTGCTACCATGAGTCCAGGCAAACTACTTATGATATCATCTGGAGAGGAACTGTAAAAAGGAATGCAATAAATTAAAAAAATAGACAAAATTTGTTAAATTACCGGTAAAGAGGGTCCCAAAACTTTTGCAACGATGAAATGAAACGCACGTTATCTTTGGCTTCATTGAGTGCTAAGGTAACTTGATTATCGATTTTATCCCACCGCTAAGAAATTTAATATTACACATTAAGTTAACAATTATTTATGTACATACGTTAAGAAGCTTCGATGAACGAGAAAGAGTTAAACAATCCTTATGGTTATTAAATGCCCGCGATGTTACAAACTCCGTAATAGACGTTAATTTGGCTAGCATTTGCCGCCAGTTGACTAACATATGAAGAGGGCCGACGTCTGGAGGATCTCGTTGTATCTGCTTTCCTTCAACAAGTATTCCTTGTATTTGCCGTAGCCATTTCTCAAAGTAACGTTCGACTAGTCTAACGCGGCTAACAATTTTAGAACTAGCTTCTATTTGCCACCTTGCTAGCAAAAAACCTTTGAACAGGCCATGAGAAACATCAAAATTTACCCGAGAAGAAACAATTGCATCCGACGATTTCAGAAACGTATTGTACATATTTAAAATGTGAAAAAATTTTTGCAATTGCTCCTTCTCCGCCAGACCAAAATCGGTGACTGCCTCTATAGATGGTTTTAGCACATGTTCAACAAATGTCTTGACAACATTCAAACACGAATCACTTCCTTCTGCGTTAATCATAAACATCGCTATATCGTCGCTTACCGATCGATTTTCAATTGACTTGTCATTTAGTTGCCTATATACCACCATCCATTTACCGACAAGTTTTACCGTACCTGAGGTTAAACAGATTGTACGATGTACCTCTGTATGTCTTAGTTTGTCCTGATAACGACCAGAATCAACGGGATATCCTATCATAGCCGCGTTACTTAGCATAACGGCCATTGGTCCTTTTGCCTCAAATAGTCCATTTAAGTTTTCAACGTAAATATTTTCATCTACTATTCCCGTTATGACTTCTTCGGTATCTAAGTCTAGCATATCTGCACAAATCTCTAAGACATACCTTTGGTTAGCACCAAGGCTTGATATTCGTTGTTGACGCAATTCCCGAAGTAACTGAAATCTTTTTCGCTGCTGCTCCTCACTTTCCTGGTCACTAATGCTTGGTCGACGAGCTGCCCGCTTAAGTATCGTACGTGAAACTCCAAAGAGTTTTCGAAGTCGTTTTACATTGCGTTCCGGATCCATTTCTGTTATGTTGTAATTTAATTCTTTTTAAATAATGTTTTTTCTCTGATTGATACGTGTTTTTAAATATGACATTGAGTCTTAAAACTGTATAATATATAATTTTTTACAATCAATGAGATTCTTGCCAGTTGTATTTAAAGGTGCCCACACACGACAAGCATGTTCGATGAGCATGCTCGGTACGTTGACGGTTTTCTCTGCCCACAGACAGCAAGTAAACACATCTCGCCACTGCACTATGGTCCAGAATCCGTTTTTTTGGCATAAAGTCGAAAAATTGAGTTACATGGTTCAAACTTCGCATATTTTATTGTTATGGCATTAATAATGAGTAAACAAAAAATTGGGCCAGTGTGACCACGCCCACGCTTGCCGCCCCTGCAAACTGATTGATGGTAGATTTCGAATAAATATATATTATTTTCTGTTCGATTTAATTACTTACTTATTTTTTAAATGCAATTTTCTTCTTCATCCAATTCTATATTATAAATATCCTCATCATCATCAGAATCGCACTGCAGATCGTTTTCATTTTCAGCTGTAGTCGGAAGATCCAAAAGACTTAATACCTCTTTTGAGAAGGGTTTTTTTTTATTTATTCTTTCTCTTTCCTTTAGGGAAACACTCGACAATAATGGATCCGAGGAATCTATAGCTCTGTGAAATATATCACTCATAGTATTGAGCCGACTATTTTTCCTTGAATGCGACAATCTACCTTTCTTGTAAAGCATCCTAGTGAAACCAAGCTCGAATTGTTAATCTGGTAACCGTGAACCAATATTTTATGAATTGTTGGTGACATCGGATACCATGGGTAGCTACGCATATATAATAAAAAAGTTGTTTGACAAAATGAGCGAAATTTTTCCGAATTTATATAATAATTGGAAGAAATGGCGATTAAAATGGCGTGAAATTTATTTAAAAGATCTTCGTTGAAGTTGGTAATAGATGCTAGTAGTTTAGTATTGGCAAAAGCTCTCCTAGCCGTATTACCATCATTGCTATTGCCGCTTCCATTCTGCTTTGGCATGCTTATCCGAAGACCCATTTCGTTCCAAAACTTTTTTTTGAACATATTTTTTCCGATTGCTCATTTCAATTTTATCTTCATCTTTTATATGCCATTTTTTAATTCAATTTTATATGAAATGTTCAAGACAAATTCTAAAAACCGGATCCAGGCATGCAATGGACTTACTCCAAACTGCAAAGCTCCAGGCTTTGGGACAAAAAGTTCAGAATTAAAATCTGTTATTTCTAATATTTTTGTTGGAGTGATACCACAGATTGGACAACATTGAGTAGATTTAGTTGCAGTTAAAACGTTGAGCACTTTGCCATCAATAAGTGTCATATGCATTTCATACGTTACTGTTATATCACGATTTTCATTCAGTTTATAAACAGAAGGTTTCAGATTATTAATTTGAGAATCTAAGAGGTTCTTTTCCATCATTATGTGGGCCGTAGTTTCGTTTACTAGTTCAATTTTCAGAGGTATGCAAAATCGTATAGATTGCTGTGTTCTATTTTTCCATATGTTGTGATCAAAAGAGTCTATAATTTGTATGGGTATAACAGAAGTAACAAATATGGAGTGATCTGAAAGCTGCTCGTCAGGTGTGTCGGTAGCGAACTTCTGCTTGTATATTGAATGACCCGTTGAACCATCAAATCCATAGCTGCATATTAGTTTAATTTCAGAACTGTTTGGAAACTGGCTTAAAACATCGGCTTGCATTTTAATAATTCTGTGTGCAGTATGATCCAAAAGGTTTTGTAAAGATACTTGAGCGACCGTTTCCGTTACATTTATATCTACAGGACGGCATTGTAATTTAGATTCCATTACTAGACTATAGGTTGGATAAATGTTACTGTGACGACTTTTATTCATAAGTCTGGTGTTCAGTATTGCTGTTTTGTAAGAGAATTTTCCAGGAGGTAAGCCAAAGCTTCATCGGGTGTAAGTGGAATGGGTTTTTGAATATCAAATTGCTTTCTCGATTCAGTTGAGAATTCGGGTGTAGTAATGGTTTTTTTAAGAACAAAAGCCGTGTCTTTCTTGCTTTGTTTCTTTGCAGAGACTGCTGCAGCATGTGCAGGAAGATTTGTGTCTCAATTATTTTCATTTGCGAGCTCAGATGCCAATTTCCTTTTTAATCTTGAACCCGCATTCGTGTAAGATAAGGTTGGACGTCCCATTTGCTGTGGTGTCTTGCAGGTTTCATCGATAGTAATTGATATTTTAGACGCCAACCATACAGTATGCTTAGACATGAACCGTTCAAGCATGTAGTTACTTTTTGGAAGATATTTAAGAATGTAACTATTAAAGTTACTGATTTTTTTTCTATTTCCTTTATTGATTTGGATTCCATAGTGCTTTTATTAAATTTGCTGTATATCCAATCCGATACACATTGAATTTTTCGATTGTTGCTGCGCCATATTTCGAACAGTTCGCTGTGGCTGAACTCAAACGTGCCTATATATTACCAAAATAAGAGAAAAGGGGGACGAACGAGGATGAGTTTTTGGTTTGTGGCTAAAGAAGACACTCACATTCTGGACCAATAAGTTGCTTTCAGCATGGAACAGCTTATTAGTTATATTGCACGAAACACGGAGGACGCATGTTAGTTTTCTAAAAAAATACACATGAATTGGACATTACACAACACTAAATGCCTAGAGCTACACATAAAATTACAATATACATTAAAGAGTGCATACCTTGAACATTACTTTCCATAATTTAGTTGAATTTTTCGGACCAGTTTAACACGTGTGGCTCAACACAAATCAACAGAATATTTTGGCGCAAATTTCTATTCGAAAATCAGCTGATCGCTAGCTCACTTTTAAAAGCTCTCAAAAAGCTTTGGTGGCGCTTTTATAGCTTTTAATTACAATTTTTATAATGTATGATGAATTTACTTTAAGATTAAAATAAGAAAACAACGATATATTAACATCGAAAAATCGACTTTATGCCAAAAAAAAAACGGATTCTGGACCATAGTGCACTGTTAAGTAATAACAGAGGTTATGCAATTGATAAGCACGAGCTGTCAGAACTGTACGATTTTTCAATCTTTCATTTAAACCTCGCAAGAAGTTGCAATAACATTGTCATGCATACTCGCCACCCTCTTGACCTGGCTGAATTCGAGGGCACTACCAGGCACTACTGAAGGCGTTTATTAGGGCCAAATCGGATATCTTTGTCGATATGCTGCGAGCAGTTGACTTAAATCAGAACAGAGGCTTCGCCCTTTGGAGGTGCTCTAGAGGACTCATGCGACAAACCATGCCTAGGGTTTCCGTCCTCTGCAGGAAGGAGTTTGACATTCAGACATTGATGAGGAGTTTGCCAACGACCTTTGCGATAGGTTTACTCGATTTGACCTGGCTACTGATGAGAAAGTGTTCGCCACAATCCCTCTCTCTCGAGATGTTCTTTATTCTGTGCCCCTCAAGCCCCTGATGCCTTGAATAGTATTCCATTAAAGCCTTACCCGACGAAGCCGATGAGTCGTTTGCTAACACTTAAGGCTTCAAACCGGTTCTGAACCAAACCTCGTAGAACCAGTTCGGATTTTTAAGCAGCCTGAAGCAGTCAGCCGCATTATGAACCCTTGAAAATATTTACAGTGCGAACCCGAGCCTACACCGAACCGCTTTATAAAATAAATGGTTTGGTTCAGAAAAAAATAATTACATAAATTTTTCGGTTTTCTAATATTACGCAATTATTTGAAACTTTGGACTATAATAAGTCATATTTAAATCTTGAAATAAATTTTACTTACACTAGGCAACAGCCCAGTTCTAAATTTAACCAAACCGACTTTTTTGGATAGATATGGGGCCCCAAACGAAGAAAAAACATTTGTTTTTTTAGACGCCGTACTTAAAAAAAGCACGGAGGTCTATTGGGTTTATTTGAATTACCGAATATGTGCGTAGCAGGCAGAAGAAGGCGTGGCAGTCCCCATAAAGTATATATTTTCTTGATCTTGTAAGATATCAGAGACTATAAGAGCTAGAGACAAAAAACTTGGTATGTAGGTTCCTCTATACTACAAGCAGATTAAATTTGTTTCAAAACACACAAATCAAAAAAAATTTCATATTCAAATTATAAGAGCAATTTAAAAGCTAGTGGCACCAAATTTGGTATGTAGATTCATCTATATTGCAAGTTTTTTTTGAGCCAGGCCACTATATCATATAGCGCCCATAGCAACAATCGGGAGAAAATCAAGTGAAAAACTTTTTTTGTTTGTTCAAATCGGACCACTATATCATATACAATAGCTCTCATAAATATTTTTTAATTTTTTTTCCATTATAAGTTGTTGAGATAGTAAGTACAGGTCTCCGACAGTCTGCTCGACTGTAGCACCGGCCAACTAATTTTTATATGGCAGAGATTTTATTAAAATTTTTAAAATTGCTTTTTTTTCTTGTCATTTTTTAGAGGTGCGCCCACTTTTGTCATTTTTACTCGAGAATACAAAAACCGATATTCAAAAGATTTCCTGAAAGCTAATGCATATATATGTAATTCATCCATACAGACTAAGATTTAAGCCAGTAGTTTAGGAGCTATTAATTAAGAAAATGTTTTATTTTAGTTTTTTATACCCGTTACTTAAAAAATAAGTAAAAGGGTATATTGTGTTCGTTGCAATGTATGTAACAGGGAGAAGGAGGCATCGCCGACCCTATAAAGTATATATATTCTAGATCAGCATCAACAGTCGAGTCGATACAGCCATGTGTGTCTGTCCGTCCGTCCATTCGTCCGTCCGTATGATTAAAAGGATCTCAGAGACTATAAGAGATAGAGATACCAAATTTTCACTCACAGACAAAGCAAAAACTATAAGAGATAGCAAAACTAAGTTTAACATACAGATTTCTATATACCTCACGCAGATCAAGTTTGTTTTAAATATAAGCCACGCCCCCTCCGCGTCCGCAAATCGCGGAAAACTACCACACAAAAAAATCATATAAAGAATTAAATTAAAGAATAAAAAATAAAGATAAAATTAATATTAAAATTAAATATAAATATATACTGTAAATAAAGATTTAAATTAAAATTAGAATTAGATCTGGGGTATGCAAAAAATTATAAATGATCCAACATTTGTTGCAAGGATTGGGAAAACCCAGAAAAACCCAATCAGATCAATAAGGATTAGTAATGTTGTTAGTAATTGTAAGAATGTTAAACTAGTAGAATGTAATAAAACAAGTTATTAGTGTTACTTAGGTCAGGAATTAAAGGAAAGATATTGGAAAACTGCGGATTTTAGGGAAGGGAGAGAGAGCTCTGAGGAGAAAACGTGAAAGAGGCTATTATAGGTAGTGCATAAGACCCGAAACGAATCGTGTGAAGCGTAATCAGTTGTGCATGTAGGTAAAAATAAAGGCTTGTAATTCCTAGTAGACCTGCGGGGGACAGAAAAGGTGAGGCGGGCAAGAAGGGAACTAGAATCGATCTCGCCAATAATCAATTTGTGAAGAAAAACAACACCAAGAGTTTTCCTACGATTAATTAAAGACGGAAGATTGAGAAGACGAAGCCTATGGGAGTACGGTGGTAAACGAAGGTTGGGATCCCAGTTAAAACCACGTAAGGCGAAAAGCAAGAATTGCTTTTGAACTGATTCAATTCGATTCTGGTTTATTTTATACTGCGGGCTCCAAATGCATGAACAGTATTCCAGGATGGGACGAACTAAAGAGACGTAAAGGAGTTTCGTGGTAAAAGGATCAAATTCAAAGATTAAATTCTTTCGACCAACGTTTAATGAAACCAAGTACTCCTTTGGCGTCATTAACTATAGTGGAGATATATAAATTTAAACATAATTTGCAATCAAATAAAACTCCAAGATCCTTTACAGATTTTATACGTTTGAAAGGTGTATTGTTAATCGTATAAGAAGCTAAATAGGGCCTAGAACGACTAAATGTCATGAACATACACTTTGAACAATTTAGATGCAACTTATTGGCCGAGCACCATAGTTGCATAGCGTTCAAATCGTCTTGCAGACGATTATGAAGAAGGGGGTCATTGTATGAAAAGATAAGCTTTACATCATCCGCATACATTAAAATATATGAATGGGCCAGAATAGTGGGTAGATCGTTAGATAACAGAGTAAAAAATAAAGGCCCTAAGTGACTACCTTGAGGTACACCAGAAGTAACGTAAGCCGAACTCGAAATAGTTGACCTAAGGAGCACTTTTTGGGTCCTACCTTTTAGGTAGGTGGAAACCCAACGTAAAAAGGCAGAGGGTAAACCTATGCACCTAAGTTTGTAAAGTAAGAGGTCATGGTTCACAGAGTCAAAGGCTTTACTGAAGTCAGTGTATATGACATCCGTTTGCTTTTTCTCTGAAAATGCATCATTTACCAGGGAGCAAGCAAGTTGGTCGTAGTGGACAGACCCTTAATAAAGCCGTGTTAAATAGGGGAAATTATCGATTTACAGAGATGCTTCAAAGACGAATCAAGGATTTTTTCAAATAATTTAGTAACGGCTGATAGCTTTGCAATGCCTCTGTAGTTCGAAATGTCAGACTTACCACTTTTTTTGTGGAGAGGAATGATATAAGATTCTTTCCAAAGATATGGAAAGGTTGAAGATTTAAGGGATAGATTAAAAAGCTTATGCAACGGAGCAGTAGGAATGTTGTCTGGCCCAGGGATGAAAGAAGATTTTAAAGAAATAAGAGAAGAGATTATAGTGTTATAAGAAATAGAGGGAGCAAACATAGTGTTTGATTGAAAAATAGAATAAGGATAAGATGAATTAGAAGTGGAGATTGGAGAGTAGGTGGATTGAAAAAAGTTAGCAAAAAGTTCAGCGGCTGCAGAATCGTTGCTGGCATTATCTATCCCATAAAAAAAAGAGGAAGGTAAACCGTGAGACTTACGCTTCAAGTTAACAAATTTGTAAAATTGTTTAGGGTCACGGGAAAACTGTCTTTTGCATCGAGTTAGATAGTTCTCGTAGCATAGCGAGTTTAAATTGGCGAAGTCCGACTGGGCTATTGTGTACTTACACCAGTCAAGACTTGAGCCAGACTTCTTATATTTTTTAAAATATTTAGATTTAATATTTTTAAAATAAGAAAGTCTAGGTGTAAACCAGGGAGGCTTTATAGAACCAGACGTTTGAACATAATTTTGAATGCACACATCTAAGAGTGCATTTAGGGTCTCATAGAAAGAACTAAGGACAATATCGATGTCAGTCGCTTTTCCTAAAAAGCACCAGTCGGTAGCAAGGATAAGTTCATTGAGCAATGAATATTTTCCCTTGCGAAAACAACGACGAGGTAATTGCTGACATAATAGAGGTGAACTAAAGGGTTTGGAGATTGAGATAGAAATTTCTATAGTGGGATGATGTAAATCTTCAGGGATACTTAATGGTGATGACCTAGAGACGGCAGTATTTGCGAAGTCATTAATAAAAACCAGATCAAGAATACGATCATTATGATTTCTTATTGAATTCATTTGAAACAATGAGAGATCAAGTAGGTTATCTAAAAAATTATCTTGGTTTAAGGGAACAAGGTAATTGGTGCTACTAAAAAATGACCAAGAAATTTTAGGCAAATTAAAATCACCCAACACAATAAATAAGTCATTATCTTTGACTTGAAGGTTAATTTCATCAATACAGGCAAAATGCTGCAAGTAAATTGCCGGAGATGCTTTTGGAGGGATATAACAGCAGGTGATAAAAATTGATCGAGTTGAAACAGTTACTTTGACGGCAACAATTTCAACATCAGAAGACACATTAAAAGTAATGCGTTCTGACTGAAGTGTCGATTTAGTGGCAATAAGTACGCCACCACTTCGAGTGGGTTCATCATTTCTATATAAAAGATAATTATTTGACATAACTTCAGAATCAGATACTGTAGGATTTATCCAAGTTTCTGACAAAGCAATTATATCAGAATCAAAAGACATACTACTCAAATATAGATTTTTGAGCTTAGTAAGGAGACCTCTAACATTTTGGTAATGAATACAGGCAAAGTCGGGCCGCAGGTCTAGTTTTTTGAAGCCGTACTAGCTGGCTCCTGTACATTGGAACTGCCGGCTGTAAGAGAAACAGGAGAGGATTCATTTCGTTTTTTGGGCTTAAACTCATGAACTATCATATGTGGTGGCCAAAATTTTGGGTCACAAATGACAATAAATACGTCGTGAGGGACACTTATTTTAAAAGATGCTATTTCCCGGGCAATAGCAAAATTAAATTTACTAACCGAGACGTTAGCAGAGACTTTGCTAGAAATGTATGCCGCTACAGATTTACAAGTAGTGTCCGAGGATAACCTAGACACAAATACTATACAAATACAACAACATTTAAAATAGGGAGATCAGGAGTAGGGGCAGCTAAGTTGTCAGTCCTATTGATAAGATAATATGTTTTTTGTGGGTATTAGACTTGCAAGTTGCTATTATATATTATCCTATAAAATCGCAGTAAGATAGGACAAGTTATGGCGATGTAATGTTTTCAAAGTAATACAAGTAATTTCTTCAAGCAAAACGATCTCAGAGACCAAGTAAAATAGAGTAACCAAATTTAGCACGCAGATTTCTATATACCCCACGCAGGTCAAGTTTGTTTTAAATTTTTGTTACGTAGGTCGCGAAAACCACTTCAACCACAGTTTTTAAGATAATACGTTTTCTGTGGATGTTGGAGTTGCAAGTTGCTATTATCTATTATCCTATAAAGTCGCAGCAAGATCGGACAAGTAGAGCAGCAGAATCAACGTGCCAAAGTTCTTGAAGTAAAATAAGCTTCTTAGAGTATGCAATAGTTTTAATATTATTAGAATTAACAAAAATGCATCAAATAATTACCAACTGGTTCAGACAACGCAAATATGATAGTCGGCTTGAATCGCCAATCGAGGCAACCCAAATGATACTGATGATATGGACTGGCATCCCTTGAATCAGCTGTACCATGCCATGCTCCACGCTTTTATGAAAGTGTTGTGTGTTGTTGGTTGTATAATGTGGCCTGTTACTCAGTAAAGGGGTCGGTAACCAAAAAAAACTTAAAAGTTGGCCTAAAATCTTATGTATTAATTTTAAGCTAAGTCAAAACATTAACACAATATGGCATTTTAACCTTTTTATCATTCTTGAGCCTTAAAATTCTCAACTAGTTCTAGTCACGCAAAGATGGCATTAAGTTTAAATTGTTGGTCAACTAGCAAAAACGGTACTGAGATTGAAAAATTAACATCTCTTGAAATAATGTTCCTTGCATTTATGCAAGTGTTGTGTTGCTTGCTGAATATGTCATATGGACAGTAAACCAAAAAAAAAAACAATTTTTGTTTTTGCTTAATTTATCTCATACAATATTTTGTAATCCATAAAAGTTTGAATTGATTTCAAACTATGCATAATTTTTTTTTTAGACCTGAAGCAATTGCTACTTGAATTAAACCTGAAGCAGTTGCTAATTTAAAATAGAGCCCTGCACGAATCCATTTGAAACAGCAAACGAAACACTCATACACTTACATTAATCGATATCACAACATACTGTTTGAGAAGGCATAATAAAGCAAGCATTATTTTCATATTTGCGAGAACGAAATACTTGCGAAGGATTGAAATTGCGGAACACGCGAATACGTGCGAATGAAGAACCAAGAACCACTTGGTGCTTGCGATACCGTGCACCATTCGAATGGATTTTTTTCGCTGAACACAAATATCAGAATGAAAGACGCAGTCTCTTGAGCCCGACTAAGAGGTTCCTTGCACTTGTATATCACAAGTGTATATTTATGATTAAATAAATAAATCATAGCAAAATAAACAAATTTTATTTTTAAACAAAACAAATGGTTGTTAATTCAAGGAACTTCATATAAATTCTTTCATAATTTAAATCAAAAATTAACTTAAATTCACTTGAGTTTTTAGTCAGGTTTTCCATTTGACAGACGTGCGTGTGAGCGCTTTAATTGTATTCGGCAAATTAAGCAGAAGCAATAGAGACAACGCAAAATGCAAAAACAAAAACAAGACTCGCAAGACGCGCTCATGCTTGGAAGATCCAAGACAACCCGCAAGAATTACTGTATTTTGTTTATCCCTTTTCTCTTGTTCCTATTTCTTCGGGCCCGATCGATTTTAGTTTTCACTCGCTGAAGCTTGCTGCGCAACACAAAGCAAAAACCGATTCCTTTTGTGCTTGTAATTGGTTTTGTTCGCTTGAAGCTAATTTTACGGTATCGAACAAAAACAGAGTAGAGAGTATTTTGGAAGTAGATAACAACGAGTGCATTCGTGCAGGGCTCTAATAGAAAGCAGTTGATAACCTGAGGATGTTGAAACAATTGTGATCATGAAGCAGCTGATAACCAAAATTAGTTTTAAACCTGACGATGCTGCCAAATTTGGAAAAAAAACCTTCCTTTATGAGTCTCATAGTTAGGTTGTCGAGGAAAATTGAGCAACAAACATGCCCCAATGTGGCCTACAAAAATAACTTTTAATAATAATAGTTTATTCTCGAACAACATTTAAATAAAATAAAAAATTAATGAACTTCGGTTATAATTTTTTTTTGCAAAGTTGCGTTAATTGAGCGTCGCTTAAGATATGATTCATTAAAATCTATTGAAAAAGGCGATATAAAAAAATTTTATATCCATGCATGTTTTTTAATTTTTATGACTTGCTTGTGGCTTCCTCGATGTTAAATAGGCGTTCGACAGGCTCTGGCATGTTGATGCCGCCAAGTCCTTCTGCCTCATTCTATCCTTTCTCTTCGGACGCTCATTTGCAGTTGACGTCCGCGACACGAAATCATCACCCATGAAGATTGTCGCTGGAGTTCCTTAAGGCAGCATCATCGGGCCAGTCTTATACAATAGGGCGGGTCACTAAAAATGTTTTTTTCGAATTAAAGACTCTAATAGGGCTTAAAAGCTGGGTACATAAGACCAAAATACGTGTGCAATACCAAATTCATTGCGTCGATGTTATTGAAATTATGCAATTATGCAAAATTTATTTCTCTGTTTATTTTGAACTTTTACTAGTCAGGAATGGTACTTGTAGCAAGTAGAGCACATATTACTATCTCAAAACATTGAATAAAATAATGAAATCAGACCACTTTTCCATTAAATCTGCCAATTACCAACTTCTGCATAGGAAACGTAGATATCGAGAGTTTTTAGACCCCGCACTTAAAATAAGTCCGGGGTCTATTGGGTTTGTTTTAACGAATATGTACAAAAGGGAGTGTGACAGACCCTATAAAGTATATATTTTATTTACCGCCTATAAATTGACATATATCATATTCAAATTATAAGAGCAATTTAAAAGTTAGAGATTCAAGACTTTGCATAAACAAAGAGAAAAGTGCCATAAGTTTTTGCTGAAAATTTCATTTCTATACATAGCCAAGATATTCCAATGGCAGTAATGAAAACTTAAATAACATGTTATGTATCAGTGTGTGCTCATCTATTATATGTATTGAATGCATATAATAAAAGTTGTCATTGAAAATGAAAGTAATTTCGTTATTTGTTGTTCATTAACGCTTGGCTGCGGTAATAATATGCAATTGTTAGATAATGATGGAATTAGCCAAGGTATATTGTTTATCAATATATACTAAATAGGTTTCACATTATCGTTAATTTGGCAAGCATAAACTTTCATTCAAAACAGAACCAACACTCGTTTTTATATAAATGGGCTGTTGGTTGGTAGTACCTGGTTGGAACATTGAATTACATATGTTATTCAATACTCCAATGCAAGGGCCGTTTGCACATATATTAATATATTGAAAATTAAAATTATCAAACTTTTTGAACACAATATAAATTTATTGTGGATAAAGGTTTTATTTAATATAATATTTATTAACACATATATACAAAATGTAGATAAATTATCAAT